>CM060956.1:78460089-78597589 GCA_030765055.1 Mantis religiosa
AGTTAGTTAGTTAGTTAGTTAGTTAGTTAGTTAGTTAGTTAGTTAGTTAGTTAGTTAGTTAGTTAGTTAGTTAGTTAGTTAGTTAGTTAGTTAGTTAGTTAGTTAGTTAGTTAGTTAGTTAGTTAGTTAGTTAGTTAGTTAGTTAGTTAGTTAGTTAGTTAGTTAGTTAGTTAGTTAGTTAGTTAGTTAGTTAGTTAGTTAGTTAGTTAGTTAGTTAGTTAGTTAGTTAGTTAGTTAGTTAGTTAGTTAGTTAGTTAGTTAGTTAGTTAGTTAGTTAGTTAGTTAGTTAGTTAGTTAGTTAGTTAGTTAGTTAGTTAGTTAGTTAGTTAGTTAGTTAGTTAGTTAGTTAGTTAGTTAGTTAGTTAGTTAGTTAGTTAGTTAGTTAGTTAGTTAGTTAGTTAGTTAGTTAGTTAGTTAGTTAGTTAGTTAGTTAGTTAGTTAGTTAGTTAGTTAGTTAGTTAGTTAGTTAGTTAGTTAGTTAGTTAGTTAGTTAGTTAGTTAGTTAGTTAGTTAGTTAGTTAGTTAGTTAGTTAGTTAGTTAGTTAGTTAGTTAGTTAGTTAGTTAGTTAGTTAGTTAGTTAGTTAGTTAGTTAGTTAGTTAGTTAGTTAGTTAGTTAGTTAGTTAGTTAGTTAGTTAGTTAGTTAGTTAGTTAGTTAGTTAGTTAGTTAGTTAGTTAGTTAGTTAGTTAGTTAGTTAGTTAGTTAGTTAGTTAGTTAGTTAGTTAGTTAGTTAGTTAGTTAGTTAGTTAGTTAGTTAGTTAGTTAGTTAGTTAGTTAGTTAGTTAGTTAGTTAGTTAGTTAGTTAGTTAGTTAGTTAGTTAGTTAGTTAGTTAGTTAGTTAGTTAGTTAGTTAGTTAGTTAGTTAGTTAGTTAGTTAGTTAGTTAGTTAGTTAGTTAGTTAGTTAGTTAGTTAGTTAGTTAGTTAGTTAGTTAGTTAGTTAGTTAGTTAGTTAGTTAGTTAGTTAGTTAGTTAGTTAGTTAGTTAGTTAGTTAGTTAGTTAGTTAGTTAGTTAGTTAGTTAGTTAGTTAGTTAGTTAGTTAGTTAGTTAGTTAGTTAGTTAGTTAGTTAGTTAGTTAGTTAGTTAGTTAGTTAGTTAGTTAGTTAGTTAGTTAGTTAGTTAGTTAGTTAGTTAGTTAGTTAGTTAGTTAGTTAGTTAGTTAGTTAGTTAGTTAGTTAGTTAGTTAGTTAGTTAGTTAGTTAGTTAGTTAGTTAGTTAGTTAGTTAGTTAGTTAGTTAGTTAGTTAGTTAGTTAGTTAGTTAGTTAGTTAGTTAGTTAGTTAGTTAGTTAGTTAGTTAGTTAGTTAGTTAGTTAGTTAGTTAGTTAGTTAGTTAGTTAGTTAGTTAGTTAGTTAGTTAGTTAGTTAGTTAGTTAGTTAGTTAGTTAGTTAGTTAGTTAGTTAGTTAGTTAGTTAGTTAGTTAGTTAGTTAGTTAGTTAGTTAGTTAGTTAGTTAGTTAGTTAGTTAGTTAGTTAGTTAGTTAGTTAGTTAGTTAGTTAGTTAGTTAGTTAGTTAGTTAGTTAGTTAGTTAGTTAGTTAGTTAGTTAGTTAGTTAGTTAGTTAGTTAGTTAGTTAGTTAGTTAGTTAGTTAGTTAGTTAGTTAGTTAGTTAGTTAGTTAGTTAGTTAGTTAGTTAGTTAGTTAGTTAGTTAGTTAGTTAGTTAGTTAGTTAGTTAGTTAGTTAGTTAGTTAGTTAGTTAGTTAGTTAGTTAGTTAGTTAGTTAGTTAGTTAGTTAGTTAGTTAGTTAGTTAGTTAGTTAGTTAGTTAGTTAGTTAGTTAGTTAGTTAGTTAGTTAGTTAGTTAGTTAGTTAGTTAGTTAGTTAGTTAGTTAGTTAGTTAGTTAGTTAGTTAGTTAGTTAGTTAGTTAGTTAGTTAGTTAGTTAGTTAGTTAGTTAGTTAGTTAGTTAGTTAGTTAGTTAGTTAGTTAGTTAGTTAGTTAGTTAGTTAGTTAGTTATAGAATTCAATTTCAGCTCTGTTCTTATTACATCATTATTTATGTGGTCTAGTTTTGTACATCCTTCAGTTCTTCTCAAGAATTTCATCTCATATCCATCTTACTTTCCATCTTCTTTGTTATAACCCAGGCTTCACTTCCATATAAAAGCACTGGCTTTGCCATTGATTTATAAAATGTAATTCTGGTATCCTTTCTTGTTTTATTTCTTAAAGCATTGTCTAATGTTTGAAATATCAACAGTTTCTGGTTAATCTCTCTTTCTTTTTCTGAGCCCATTTCACATCCAAAGTCTAAGAAACTTGAGACCAGCTCTAAGGCTCACATTTACTAAATCAGATAATTAAAGAAGCTGCTAAAGAAAAGTTATGCAATATAATATTGAGAGTAAAGATTACTAAAGCAAGTACTTGATCTATAGTAGGATGCTCATTGTTTAGAAAGAAACTGTGCACTTAAAAGCGAAAAGCACCTTTAACAAAATCGTCCATTTGCTCTAAATCCCTAAATGACCTTTCTCTTTCCTTTTTAGAGTTTTTACGGCCCCTGTTTGTTTAATTTCCGTTCTCACATTCGAAACGGTATTCACAGATACATCTGTTGCTTTAGACAACACCTGTTGTCAGTTAAATTAAGTCTTTCAAAACCAGGGTGTCATAATGTTAAAAGAAAAGTTTAGTATGTTTAATACAATAGCCTTTTGACTACGTTTTAGACGCTTTCCACTCTTATGTTAGTGTAGGTACACTACTGAGAGGAATGGAACACTTAGCCATACTACTTCATGCGCGAACACCAATACTAATTGGATGACTGGAAAAGTATCGTTTCACTGCAGTAAACAACACAATCGAAGAAGTGACAAGTACCACGTGACAATAAATAGTATTTAAATATTTTTGAAGTTAAATTAGAGTATTATTCACCCGGTTCATTACTTCAGTGTATCAAATACGCAAGTAGTAATTATTTTCTCTCGCACTTCAATGTTTCGGTCGCTCTAAAAGTTCTGCTGCGGCCTAATGTTGACATCCATACAAACTTCCGAATAGAGTAGGTATACATATCTCTTGATACATGTTTTCGAAGATTTACTTTGTAGAACATCATCAAAAAGTACCTGGCGGAACAGATTCTGGGTAAATGATTTTGGATATCGCTTCGAGTACCACATAAGAACTTCTGAAGAAAAATACTGCCTCTCTCTTTTGAAGCGTGATTTTGGAGATTCGCTCTTTAAGAGTATCTGTGAAAGGGACCATAGTTCTATCTTTAGACTCCTGATTTTTGGAGATTTTATTTGTAGAGCACTAACATATCGAAAAAAGACTAGCTCTCCTTTTATGCGATTTGTTGATAATCTTTGATCATTCCAAACCACTATATTTTTCAAGGTAGAGGCACAACTTCCTTTAATTTTCCAATCGGTATATGCGTGTTTTTGTGTTCAGTCAAAAACAATTTGACTACAAAGTGCTTTTGGGCTACGATTTTATATCATTAACAAGAACAAGTTCGGGCAACATTTGACATTGGTATTTGTAAAATCCAAAATATTTTACATCAACAACTACATGCGAGAAAACTTTATTGTTGATGGATTCCACATAAGCCCTCTTCAGATCAAAAATAACAACGCATTAATTGGTACAAAAAACTCTAAAAGAATTCTAAAGCAGCACTTCAAATTTAGGCTAGAAGATCATTATTGGTAATGAATCTTGCATTTACTGTTATTATCCTGTAAAGTAAAGGTAATCAGCTGAATGGGTCTTTCAAACAGACTAACTAAACTAACAGTTTCGTAGTGCTGGTAAGATGGTTGCTAGCGTTTCTTTTGTCTCCCCCCCCCCCACTAAAACGAGGCATATTTCTACTATAGCATTAGAAGGTAGACGTACCATTACTACCGCACAAATGTCTGTTTACAGCAAACTTGAAAAATTCGTGAAAAATGCCTAAGAGGGAAACAATTTTAAGTTACAATACATCGCCACGCACAGCAAACAATCGAGAATCCGAATGCTCTAAATCTTGACCTAGCACACTGCTGTTTCCAAATATTAAAGACAAAATACGTGAAGTCACTTTTCCGTCATGGATGAACAATATAAATCTAATTTCCGAAGTGACTCAGGAATTGCATTTCACTTAAGCACCTTAATGAAAATAAAAATCGTGTTCCAGCTATCTCAGGTATTTCTTTATTTCCTCATTAACTGCATTAATGGCATTATATTGCTTCCACAAATTAGATTTTCAAATAAAAGACAAAGCCCCAAGAGAGATTTATCAGATAGTCTGCATACCTGATCTCTCACACGCCGTCTGCAACTTTTTGGTGCAATGCCAGACACGTGTCCATTATACAAAGGCTTAAATTACATTAAATTAAATTGGCATTTCCTGTTACAGTAAGAATGTAAGGACATGTCAAACGACTAATAACGAACAGAAAATCTCACTGAAGCACATGCTTCATCAGTAATAGTAAGCATTTAGATAGGTTTATTGGATTTAGGATTGACTCAGAAGCTAAGACCATTTTCCAAAGCAAAAACTGCCGTGTTGCATTCACGTGACTTTCTCTATTCTTGTACAGCATATACTTGCAAACGCTTATTTCTATATTAACGTCTGTTATTTGAGATAAATAATTGCTGAAATTATTTTATTTCATATTTCGTTTTCGGTACAAGGGGAGTAATGTTTTAAGCGATAGGCAAATTCTTTAAGAGCTGGTTGCATGCCCACGACGTAAAAATGAACGACTTCTTTTTGCAAATAGTATAAGTTCTTGAAAGCTCAAATCAATAGGGATAACTAAAAAATGGTTAACTCCTCAAGGAGGAAAATCTATTTGACATATAGATGTCTGCTTTAAGTATGTACTCTTTTTTGTTGTATGACTTCGTCTTTTACAGTTTACTAGTTACACAAAATCATGCAGAAAGAAATGTACTCTAGAAACTATTCTAGAAAATTCAAAATATGCATTTCGTTTTCCTTGAAAATATCTTAAACCACCACCGCCGCCGCCGCCGCCGCCACCGCCACCGCCGCCGCTGCCACCGCCACCGCCACCGCCACCACCGCCGCCGCCACCACCACCACCACCACCACCACCACCGCCACCACCACCACCACCACCACCACCACGTTGTTATTCATATGTGACTTTGTGGGTTTGTAGAATTAAAAGTCCAATTTGCCGAAATTCTCAATGTTCACTATTTCCGTAGACATACACTGTTCAATTCTCACGTAACAACATTACATCACATATAAAACACAGTCTTCCAAAGTCGATGACAACAACAAACCGTGACAGCTGATTACATTAGCTCTCGTTACAACAACACTCTTGTTACACAAGTACAACTCTGCTTACTCACTCTGTTTACAACTAACTCATTTTGCGAGCCATCACGTCCTTAAATACCTAATTCGTAATTATAGATTGTTCTAAAATAAACCAGAACCCGAACAATCTATATCAGTCCAAAAATTTCCGGAAGAATAAAGAAACCAAATATTCTATCACATTCCAGAAGCGTAACTTAATCTATGCCGGCGAGTCCTTTACCTCAGTTATCTCTGCTTGCCGGCATTTGTTTACAATAGCCGCGCTATCATTAACTCCTTAGCAAGGCTCATTATTACCATGAAACTTTATCCGCCGACTGTTTTCTTATTTGTGCCGAAACTTTTATGCCTGTTGCCGTGACACTGCTCCCTCCTCAAGACTGGTTGTACCGAACAGCTCCATCGTAGCGAGCAAGACGATCCAGGTGTACCACCATCTTCCCTCGGGGTACCTTCTGGATGCGGTAGACCACGTCGTTAATCCTCTTCACCATCCGGTACGGTCCTTGCCATGGTTGCTGGAGCTTCGGGCATGGTCCCTTGGTCTGGGTAGGGCGGTGCAACCAGACTAGGTCATCCTGCTGGAACCCCTGGCTGTTGGCTTGCCTGTCGTATCGGGTCTTCATGCGGTCGCTCGCTTTCTGGATGTTCTGACGAGCCATCTCATACATGTCGTGGAGGTTCTCCACATACTCGGTTGCTGGCTGTTTTGCGTCCGGGGACTTTCAAAAGCCCGATCACATGGGAGGCGTAATTCTCGGCCGAACATTAAACTGGCTGGCGTCATTCCAGTGGTGTCGTGTGTAGACGAGCGGTAGGCCAGCAGGAACAGTGGCACCTTGATGTCCCAGTCTCGCTGATGGCTGGCCACGACCTTCCTCAGTTGCTCCTCTAAGGTCTTGGTGTATCTCTCCACCATGCCGTCGGACTGTAGATGTAGGGGTGTGGTGCGGGTCTTGTTCACCCCAAGCCTCTCTAGTGCGTCCTTCATCAGGTTGGATTCAAAATTGGTGCCCTGGTCGCTGTGGAGTTCTAACGACACCCCAAATCGGCAGAACACTTGCTCCACAAGGCAGTCCATGATTGTCTTCGCCTCCTGGTTCGGAATGGCATACACCTCCGGCCACTTGGTGAAGTAGTCATGGCGCGACAGCACATATAGGGGCCAGGGCCTGCCAACCTGACTGCCGGCCTCACGTCCACATACGCAAGGAAGATGTGAGCGATCATCCAACCATATGGGGAGGAGATATGGTCAGCATCTCGGCATCTCCCAGACGGAATGTTGGCTTTATTGACCAGGGCCGCTTACCTATCGTAAGCTCAATTTCCTCACGATGCTGAGTGGCGACCGGTCCTATACCCGGGACTTAAAATCCGCACCCGAACTTGGGCCGCATTCCGTGGCAGGGAACCAAAGCATGATGCCTTAGCCCACTACGCCACGGCGCAAGACAACTTAATTATAAAGGAAATAAAAATTATTTTGGTAGCAATCTGGTAGACCTAATAATAAATAAAAGGTATTAAAAGGTTTCTACTCAAATGTATATTACCAACCATAGAACGGCTCTTTATTTTCTAACGCAGAATAAAATTGAGGTATGTATTTGTATTGCATTTCTGAGGAAAACACATGGATATATTCGTAATAACTGCTATAAGCAACAAAGGAATTGTAAACATTTGTAAACATTTCTAACTTTTTCTAGTAAGCAATAGAATACAAGAATGAATATTTAGGTTAATGCAACGTTATTTTATTCAAATTTTAAACTTGATGTACTCTGTTTATTTTTCAAATAAAGATTGTTTTGCCAAATAAAGGATATTTACATATGCATGTGTATAAATTTCTTTAATAAATTGTGACGTTTGTTGTCTTTTCAGTGTTCGACTCTTCTGCCAAGATTCCTTCTGGTATACTGAGAGGCAATGTAAACCAATACGGAGATTTTGATCAATGTCTGGATGTATCAGCGGGAGAGATAAAGGGCCAATACTGCCTGGCTGGTCTTGACCTTCAGGCTACATCTTCTGCAAGTAATGATGTCGAATCCTTGTATGAACCTCTGGAAATGGCTTTGTCACACAGATTCATCCGCAGCACTTTCAGGGATGTAAGTATTGGGAGGCGTACTAGAATAAAGCACAAACATTTTAATAATATATAACTAATATAAGTAATAACGATTAATATTCCGAAATATTAAAATTCTTCTCCTAATGCCCACGTCTTCATTATTTAGAACTGGGTACTGATTTTTATCAAACCCAAGAGTAAAGTAGGAGTCTGTAAACCTTAAAACCAAAGTCTCTCCGCATAATTTTGGTGTGTCCTTTAACTGATTAATGTCATTTTAACAGCTTCTATAATGCAGCATTCGCATTGTGGTTTCTGAATACAGAGATCTTGAGTTCCCCTCCCAGCTGAGTCGAGGAGTTCATTACAGTGTTTCTCTACCCTAATAGTGGAAGTATGAATATAATAATGTTTTGTTAACCACGCTGTCAATTACCTGGATCATATCATCCCGCCGGTATGCCGTAATTTCGCCCCCAGTGTTCATTTTACGTGCCAGTAAATCCATGGACTTGAAGCTGTCGCTTAAGTAATATCAGTGTGGATCGGATTTGAACTCACGACATTGAATAGTAGGCCAGTTTCTGAGCAACTAGTCATCCAGACACATGGTATGAATGTGACAATGAATGTGAACGAGAGGAATTTCCTTTGTAAAAATTAGTAAAATCAACGTTATAAAAACAACAAATTGCCTACTTTAAGCACTATCACCTGCTTCCAAAGTCAAAGCCCCCGATATTACTGTGACATTGTGGGTTCTTAGAATTAAAAGTCCAATTTTCAAAAATTCCAAATGTCAAAATTTTCGTAGAGATACATTCACAGAGCAGTATTACATCACATACACAATCTACCAAGATCGATGATCACAACAACAGCGTTGTGATTACACCTGTCAGCTCTCGTGACAACACTTCACAGCTGTTTAACTACTACTCCTCTGTTTGCGACCCTCTGGCGTGTCACAGTCTCTTATATATACCTCCATTGATAATTTCTAGACAGTTCTAAAACAAACCTGAAACCGAATAATCTCTATCAAACAAGAAGTAACTAGAAATTTCCATTTACCTCACTTATCTGTGTCAGTAAGTCTTTTATCTCCGCTATCTTTATTTGCCGGCTCTTTGTGTACCCCAGCCGCGCTATCGTAGATAACGGGTTCGCGACTTTACCACAAAGTTAAAGAATGCTGTACGAATTTAAACATTTATTGCTCTAATATGTTAACATTTACATGACGTTTTATACACAGTATCGTTTATGTTTACATCTTCTCTGAAAACTATTTTACAAAGGCTTCTTTTTTAATTTCTTTATATTAATCGAGACAAGTATAATAGAATATTTTTGTTGCATATTTCGCTCTAGGTACAACAGAATACAGGAACATCTTATATCACATCACGAAAAACGGATGAATAAAGTTAGGCATTAAAATTTCAGAACGAATTAAGTGTTGTATTACATGGCTTTCTCTATTCAATATCGTGCAAAGTACTCTGCCAAGAGTTTATAGCCTGCCCTTGGTAGCATAGCTGGTAAAATGTCTGCCTCACGTTCAAGAGGTCCCGATTTCAAATGTACGTTAGGGCGAGTTACATGGATAAGGTTTCTTTCGGGGTTTCCCTTATCCTGAAAAACGAATGTCGGGTAGCTCTAAGCTCATTTATAAAAATGCTTTAATTGGCTGTGATCAGAAACTAAATTTACAAAAGAACGAGTATGTGTTATTTCTTACAACCCATATAGCTAACTGATACTACATACATTAAGTTATTTTTCGACAAAGTGTCCAATATCACTATGGGCATTTTCAGCTTCGTTGCGTGTTCAGCGACGTTATCGCGAGGTATTTCTTCCCGGATAGCTAAGGCTGCAACTGTTAAGGAACTCTTATCATCTGTGTTAGCTAGTCTTACAGCTCATTCGTCTACTATGGTTCCTTCAAAGATATGGTCGCTGTGCTAGATATTACCTTATCTATCTCACGTATCAAAGTCGTCAAATGCAGAAAACTTCCAAAATACTTAGATTTCGATGGAAATTGTGAAGTTATACATTCATATCACACTCTTTACCTACTCGTATTAATCGAGATGCGGAATTAGACACCTATGAAGCAATACTTTCATTGCAAATTTCGCTGTAGATAAGCACGAAGGGTATGGAAGAGAGTTGATGTTTAAAAAAACTGGGGTTGCTATATGCTAACCGTAATGTTCCATATTTTTAACACGTCACTGTAAGAAACAAGCACGTAGCGACATTTAACAGTGAACAAGTACTCAAAACAATAATAACGGATATCTACAAAAGGACTGATGCCACAAAAATATATTAGTAATGAAGTCAAATATTTCAACATATTTTGCCAAGTTAACTTAGTCTATCATTTATGGTTTATTCGCTATACATAATTACAAAAAATCAGTGCTGAATGAACAGATTTAACCAGGCATTCCCACAAAAGTCAAAATATATATTTTATTTGTCATCTAAATATTTAAAATACCTGATACTTCTATAAATTAGAACCATTGTAACAAGATAAAATAATGGAAAAGATTTCCGTATATAGGAGTTGTGGGATTAGAAACATTTCCTTAAAATGTTCGTTAAATGTTTGGAGCATACCAATGAATTCAAATGTGACTACTCACACATACAAATTGATGCCAGTGGTAAGGGAATAGATACATAGGTACGATAAATAATTTCCACGTTTAAAAAACAATGTATCATGTAATAAATTTAATTTAGAGTCATTAAGAAATCAATTTAAAATGTTATCAGAGTGTGACAGTCATAAGCGATGTAATTTAGAAAGTCAGGATAGCGATCAGCCAAGGCATACCTCAAGATTTACCTGGAAATCAGTTGCTCAAGGCTCAGAAGGTAGCAAAGACTAATGCTTTCCATTTCTGAAAATCAGAAAGGATATAATATTCTTATAACTGAACAAAGAGTCACAGAGTGAAAATTGTGTTTCAGATGCGAATTAGAAGTTTTAGATTTTGTGAACATATGTAGGGACTTGAGTGCGGAATAATAAATAGACCGGATTTACATTGATAAAATATCGTATATTTCTAAAATTGTGTCCTTCACCACACGAATTTCATGCTTTAGAAGTGTTTATTGTGCTTGATTATCGGCACTCGAGCGCTTAAAAACCGCGATTGGGTTAAATATTAGTGATCACCGTCAATTAGACTCACGTCAACGTACGCTTGGCATTGTTCTTCCTAAAACAGTTATTTTAAACCGTAAAGTCTGAATACGTCGATACATTCAACAGTTACAATTTCGAGTAAATAAGATTCAAAAACAGTTTAATTATTCAATCTCAAACAGTTACACTCACTTCAAATCACACGTGCGCAAGCGCGCAGGGATGGGCGTCCTTCAAAAAATTATCTCTTTGGCTTCAAGAGACTTCAAAATATATATTCCCGTAAGTCTCTATATTTTAAACTTCTTTTTTAAATATGAAATTGTGTAGTACGTTCCCTACTTGTACGTAGGAGAAAATAAAAACGGTAAATTAAGTTTCGTGAATCACAGATATACCAAGGCACCGAAAGCATGAAACATTCAAAGATTTTCGCCTATCAGTGTTGCCAACAAGTGTTAGCCAAAAGTCACCAAATTCTAAATTAAAATGCTAGAAAGTCACTAAATTTATATTAAATACGAGGACTGATCAACAAAGACTGAGACTGATTTATTTTCACAAATGTTTATTGCTGCAATTCAATGTTTACATGCTCTTTTTCAAAGTAGTCCCTTCCTACTTCAATGCACTTTTTATAGCGTCTCTGCCAGTCCTTGAACACGTGCTGCAGATCATTCTTTGTCAGGTCCTTTAGAATCACCTCACTTATCTTGAGCAGTGCTTCAGAGTTCTCAAACCGAATACCCCTAAGCTTTGCCTTTAGTGATGGGAATAAAAAAAATCACAGAGTGCAAGATCGGGGCTATAAAGTGGATGTGGTACACAGGTAATATTGAATCGAGCCAGAAACTGCATGACTTGATTTGCGACGTGAGGCCGTGCATTGTCATATGAAGTCGCCACCCAGTCCGAGAAAGCTCTGGTCGTTTCTTGGCAATGTGCTTCCTCAGTGTAGCTAATACTGACGTGTAGTATGCTGCTGTAACAGTAGTGTGAGGCGGAACTGCATGCTGGTAAATCATTCCATTACAGTCAAAAACTGTAATCACCATCACTTTCCCTGCAGATGGAACAACTTTTGCCTCTTTTGGTGTTGGAGAACCTGGCGATTTCCACACTGTACTCGCTTGTTTTCCTTCAGGAGCATAATGATGCAGCCATGACTCATCACCGGTGATAATCGAAGCTTAGGGGTATTCGATTTGAGAACTCTGAGGCAGTGCTCAAGAAAAGTGAGGCGATTCACAAGGATCTGACAAAGAATGGTCTGGAGTACGTGTTCAAGGACTGGCAGAGACGCCACAAAAAGTGCATTGAAGTAGGAGGGGAGTGCTTTGAAAAAGATTATGTAAACATTGAATTGTAATAAACATCTGTGGAAAAAATCAGTCTCGGTCTTTGTTGATCAGCCCTGGTACTGGCATTAATAATGAGGTCATTATATAACCTTTATTAATTTAAAGGAAAACGAAGTTCGGTGATCAGAAACAAAATAGCTCTATTTCAGTTGCTCCTCAGGCACCTGCACAGCAGAAACGGCGAAGGTTGCATAGAGCCGGGTGTACACTTATACTATATGCGCAAGATTTTTGAGCGCTGGATTTACGGTGTAGTGTGGGCAGAGGGGAAGAAAAGCGAGCTAACACGCTTTTGTTTCTGCAGTGTGGTCAACCTAGAAAAACTCAATTAAGCCAAATTGCGGTAAGATAAGCAAAGATATGCGGCAACAGACAATTGAACTCTATCCGATATGCTGTATGCTTATATATTTACTGTTATAATACACATAAAAGTATTACACAAATATTATGACAGCTATAAACACTCTCTTGCTTTCTGATTCGTCGATTTCCAGAGGCCGCGCCGTGGCTCAGTGGTTAGACCGCCTGGCTGTCACCAAGGCGGCCCGGGTTCGATCCCAGGCGACCGCAAAGTGAGATTTGTGATGGACAACACGGCGCTGGGGCGGGTTTTCTCCGGGACCTCTGGTTTCCCCCGCCATTTCATTCCATCTTCATCTCATGTATCATCAGTGTCACCGCCTGCGGTGCCGTATGTAGTAAAAGCGGGCGTTAAACACTACACACATTTTTATTTCGATTTCCAGGTCTACTGCGTCACTTTCATCGCTGGTATCCTCTGATGTGTTAATAGTTTCATTAATTGTATTTTCTATTACACCATCGTTTCTCCAATATTGCATTTCCAGCTCTTGGACCTTATTAGCGTACCCTTCCCGATCCGTCGCTTCTATAGCAAGTTTCCGCAGATTTGTGGCTCTCGTTAACATTGCGTACTTTGTAAACATTCTTTATTTTTGCCCACGCCAGCTCAATTGCAGTCAGATCACAGTTATAAAGAGGTAGACGAAACATAGTGTGTCCCCTTTCGAGAGCCATAACACTGACAACATAGCCTTGCTTTTAGATTTGTTGTAAACTGATTAGCTAATAATTAACCTCAAAATTGCTCAAAATGAAATGGCGTGCGTGTGAAAGCTTAGCATATTAGCCACTAGATGTCACAGTATGTGGCGCATTTCCTGTTTAAAAGTTATCATCTATGTTTACGGAAATAGGCGAAACCTGCCGAATGAGGACTTGGGACCCGAACGCTCAGGAAATCTTGCGTATATAATATTAAAAGAATTTTATGCGCAAATCATTTGTGGAACTTCGAACGAGTAATACCTACGTATGTTGTAAAATCCTATAGCAGCAATGCAGTAGGTATATTCAGCTGTCAAAGGTGCAGCATTCAAGGTTATTCTTTGGCCTTGACATTGTTCCTCTAACTAAACCTCCTTTCTACCTCCAAAAAGGGATGTAGGAAGGGAGGGCATTAGATTGCAAAATGTAGTTGTTTTTCAAACTGTGCAACTTTGTAGCAATATCTTGTTTTGACGCCTTATAACATGTAAATTAGGTCACGGGTTCTGTTTCATTTGAGAAAAAATTCAACCGCATACCTTCTCAGGAAATACTTTTTAAAGTCCATTTATTTTATATGATATTTAACGCACCAATTATCCCTCATCCTATTACCTAATCACCACTTTAAAAAAAACTCCAGATCTAACGACAACTCACTAGAGTTGGCAATACTGCCTCCTCCATCTGCTTGCTGTTGCCAAGGTTCTGTTACACTTACGATGAAAATGTAAGTGGTGCCAAGGATGAGTTGACATTGCAGCATAGCTGTATTGCTATGCACTGAAGTTCATATAAACATATTGCGTAACTGATCGTTAAGATGTTGATTAAGAATAAACCGTTACTCATAACTCTTTACTTTCCCTACTACATACGTACCTACTCTGAATAAGCAGGGGAAAGTGTATTATTCCATAAAAAAAATCGATTCCGAGATTTCTACAGAAATACATCTTTTGAGTCTCCAAGAAAAGAGAGTCTCTTCAGGAAAAGAAAAAAAAATACTTTTAAAAATGTTCCGAGAGTATCATTTAAGTGGTTAACGCAAACGAAAATTCAGTTAAATACCAAACTTGGAACTTGAGTTCAGCATTTTTCAAGGATGCGATGAACATAATTCAATAAAATATCCTTATCCCAAACTATCTCATGTAGGAAAATTTTGTAAAGTACTAAAGGTTTTGATTAACATGTATTATGTTTAAGATACTTTAAATGCAAAAGAAATACATATATTTTGGGGGAACAGCCTCTGAAGTCCTCTTCATTATCAATGACTTATGTAACTGGTAAGCAATAAGAGATTGAGGAAACCTTACCTATCACAAAACATGTACGAGGGCAGTTTGATAAGTCTGGTAAATTCCCATAAAAGGATAGAAATTTTGTTGCACCTTTGTGAGTGATCAGCATGAATATTCAAAAGATTGTATAGAAAATATGAATGTGTTACAATATACATTCATTGTTGACAGCTACCTGAACTGGTCAGTGTAATAGCTGTGGTTGAAAAGGGGAGAAGCAAAATGGAGTTTCGTGCTGTTATCTATCAAACATTTTCATTTGAAGGGCTGGATTGCCGCACAAGTCAAAACAGTATTGAATCAAGTTCATGCGGACTCTGTACCAACATTAAGACCATTTGCTTTTGGATCAACGAATTTAAACGTGGTCGTAGATGCACCGAAGAAGAATCGCGCTGTGGTCGTCCAATTAGATCACCACACAGGACACCATTGAAAAAATCCACAATCTGGTTATTCAAGACCGAATATTCGGTCAAAATCCTGCACGACAAATTGGCAATGAAAAATCAGTGTGTAAGAAGGGTGCTGCTATTGCTCATAGTTGACCAAAAGCACATCCAGAAGAACACTTCTGCTGAGAGTCTGGCGATGTTTAATCGCAATCCGCAAGACCTTTTGTGCCAATCTGTGACCGTAGAAACTTGGTTCCATCATTACATACCAGAGTCAAAACAATGGACAAAGGCTGATGAAAGTGCACCAAAGAAGACAAGGACCATGTTGTCAGCTGGTAAGGTGATGGCCACTGCTTATTTTTAGGAGGGGATTATCAAGAAATAATCCTCATAGACTACTTGGAAAAAAGCAGAACTATAACTGGAGGCTATTATGTTTCATTGTTGGATCATCTGCAACATGAGTTGACTGAAAAGAAACCGAGATTGAAATGCAAAAAAGTGCTCTTTCACCAGTAAAATGCATCATCGCACACATCAGCGATCGAAGTGTGATAAATAGATTATAATTAATAGATGATAAGAATATTAACAAAACAAAATCAAAATATCCAGCTCCAATGAGTACCTTCTCATGGCGAGATGCATGAGAATAAAGTTGCAGATCTTCTTGCCAAAACAGGAACCAAAATCTTAAAAAAATAAATAGATAGATAATAGATAAATATATTATAATTAATAGATGATAAAAATATTAACAAACCAAATGAAAATATCCAGCTCCAATGGGTACCCTCTCAATGTGAGATATATGAGAATAAAGTAAATAGATAAATAGATAGATAAGATAAATAGATTATAATTAATAGATGATAAAAATATTAACAAAACAAAATCAAAATATCCAGCTCCAATGGGTACCTTCTCATGGTGAGATACATGAGAATAAAGTTGCAGATCTCCTTGCCAAAACAGGAGCCAAAATCTTACAAAAATAGATAAAAATAGATAAATAGATAGATAATAGATAAATATATTATAATTAATAGATGATAAAAATATTTACAAAACAAAATCAAAATATCCAGCTCCAATGGGTACCTGCTCATGGCGAGATATATGAGAATAAAGTTGCAGATCTCCTTGCCAAAACAGGAACCAAAATATTACACAAATAAAAATATTTGTTACTTATTAACCCCTTATCTTAAGAAGTTGATGTTAAAACTTCTTTCTTCTTTTTCAAATCGATTTCGAAGGCATTTCGCATTCATCTTCAGTGAAAACAAACTCTGTTGTTAAGAAAATCTCGGTTACTATGTTTTCCTTTCGCTATGTCATGTTCCCAGCACCACCAACATCCGAAGATGAAACAAACTTAAAAACAGAATCAATTGCCAGTATGTCAAAATTCATTACGTGATGCCTATTTTTTAAAATAAATATTTTTTTCCCACACTATCAAATCTATGGGAACATTTAATTGTTTTAATAATTTAACTTCGGGATTTATTTCATGGTTAAATGACCAAAAATTATCTGCTACGGCCGATTTATCTGTTTGTTTATATTTAATGTTACGAAAATGTTCTTTCTTTCTGGTTTCTAACATTTATTTTTAACATCCGGATCAGTTAACAGATCTGGAATATGCAAAATAAGATGCAAAAATTGTGAAAAATGCTACATAGGTCAAACTAAAAGACCAAAGAGCACTTTAGATACATCAGATTGAAACAAGAAGAAAAGTCAGCAGTAGTATTTCATTTTTGGAACAAAAATCATGACATTGATCCAAATTCAAAATTATTAAAAGTAGTGATAAACCAAAATAAACTAACAACATGGGAGATTCATATGAAAAAATAAGGACCACATAATGAACTTTGAAATACCATCAGTAGATAATTTGACAAAGAAGTTCATAATTCCACCACCAAAGAGAGGAGAGCAGATGACAATAGATGCTAGTTGGAGAAAGGTTGAAAGTGGAGGCAATGGTCATTGAAACTAGTCCCTCAATAATATAAAAAAGTAAGTGACGAGTGTCAATAATCCGACTACAAATAGTTTTTATGATTAATTTTGGCGTTACTGTTACTAAATTCCTCCAAACGCACATAAACATCAAGGTACCTAGGGCTGTGATAGGCCACCTCTTGTAAACCTACAGTAGCCTAAATATAAATAAATTACTGAATTCAAGAAACAATGTATTCTTATTTATAAGTTGAGCTATTTTTAAGATGTTAATACACTAAAATCTTGCTAATCTCTCCATTCCTTTCAGACATGGGTGCTGGATAGCAGTTGATTTGATAATGTTTGGCTATACATTGTACTTTATTAATCCAAAGATACATTAACTTTTATACAAAACTTATAAATTTGGTCTACACATATAGAATCACTAACTATGAAGCATATTCCTAAATTTTAATTGCCACAATGATGATACATGATGGCAGCATACTTTATCACACAACCCTTTGCAAGTATGTTACATGTATCTGGATGGTTCCGCTTATTCGAAATTTTGAGTTTGTGTTTGAAACATGTTTCCTTTTAGAAGGAAACTACATATTCAATAACAGAAACAATAGTATACAATAACAATAAAAGTGTTGACACATTGCTGTGCGTGATATCTGCTTTTAACAGCAGAAGCTGTTGTAGCTTTGCGAGCTACAAGAGGCTGGAAGTGGGGCAGAGTACTGACAGCCCAGACCACTGAGGGCCAGATAGTAAGAGTTCAGTATAATTATTAAATCATTGCAGAAGGAAAGGTATATAGTGCAGGCTTCTACAGAACTTGCTCTTTGCAAGAGATCTCTCTCAATTTCTTTTTCTTTTCTTCATAAACTTTGAGCACACCATTTGGACATCAAGATCAAAAAAATGAACAACAAACTCACTTTTGGTATTTACAGAAAACCGACACACACAGATAATTACATTAAGAACAACAGTTTCAACCCAAAACAACACCAACATGCCATTTTCAACAGTTTAATCTTTCGGATGATCAACTTTCCACTAAACAGAGAAGATTATCAAGAAGAATACCTACACATAAAAAAAGTAGCTATATCCAACGGTTTCAACCCAAATTTAGTAGGCAAAACAGTTAACAGACTCAACAAAGCTAAAAAAAATAAAAGAAACCACCACCCTAGAACCTACAGGAGAAAAAGAGAAAAATTTTTTTAAAAAATTCACCTTCCACCCATCAGCCTATAACAAATTCCAAAAAATCTTCTCAAAACACAACATAACTCTTGCACCTCAAAATAGGTTTAATATCAGAAATTTGTTAAAAGGCCCTCCCAAAAATTCAATCACTACCAAAGAAAAACCAGGAATCTATGAGATCAAATGTGAAACTTGCCCTAAAATTTATATAGGAAAAACAAAAAGAAATATTACATCAGAACTAAAGAACATATGAGAAACATTAAAAATGGTGAAACAGAAAAATCAGCAGTGGCTTTTCATTTTCTGAATACTAGACATGACATCAATTTGGAAACATCTCTAATAAAATACGTTAATCACCCCATAGACCTTTCCGTATGGGAAAAAATCTTCATTAACAAAAATCGTCATAGAGTCATGAATTTTGAAACTTCACCACCGGACATCTTTGAAAAGTACATCACGCCATCTATTGACAATAGGGAGAAAGAAGAAACCACTACAACTTGCACTAATCGAGTATCAGATGAGGATAGGAGCAAGAGCTCTTGAAACATGTCCTGTGAATAAACAGTGTGAGTGAAGCAATGTGTCAATATATTCTCGATTCAATTTTGTACTAATTTGTGCTTCACTGTCCCTACGCTTCTTTCAAGTTTATACTTTGGGCATCTATTGCGCCTATGTTAAATGTAACCTACGAGTACATTTCCACATGGTTTGTGCCGTGAATTCCATAAAGTGTCTTTTAGCACATCCTTTTTCAAACATGACCCTAGAAGGAAAAATTGAACTCAAGCGACTTGGAAGACCCACGCTGAAACTAAACATCACACAGATAGTCAAAACAAAAACAAGACGTTTTAACAGGAACTTTAACAACGATGTATATGATAAATATTCTAGAGTATTTATGAAATGTGAATGTTGTGTTATATGCTGTGAACTACCGTTAACTTGTGTGTAGAGCAGTCTGTAGTGACAGTTTAAAGAAATTTTGTTACTTTAAAAAATTAAGTTGCATGGATAACTTTGTGAACCACCAATTTTCAGAGCCACCAGCCACCCCTGCCTCCTTGACTTCTTCACAACAGTTCAGCAATACATCATAGAAATTAATTCCGGAGTAGCCAGGAACCTAATTAACATAGGAAAAGTACAATTCCTACTAATGAAAAGACCTTTTACTAACCTGAGTGCCAGCAAAGGCTGTTGTCACACATATTAGTACTTATACCAGTTTGAAAGAACTGTTAAGGACTTGCGGTAATTCTATCATACCCCTTTCTCCAGGGAGTTGGTACTTGCAATAGATCTTTCATAACTCACATTGCACAAGGTGTCTCCTTTCATTGTATATCATATACCAGATCAGACTTCTTCTGTTTACTGCACAAGGGACAGCTAACTGCAAACTAAAGGGAAAGCACCACAATAACTGGCTTCCCACAGCTTAGAAAACAGCCTGTAGCCCTTCTGCTGCTTCTAGCAATAATGTAATCTTAGTATTTTAGTTATAAATCAGGCATCTGGCTTGTAGGCATCTGGCACATATCTGGTCTCTGTGCTGCATTCGTTCTTTCATCCTCTGTTTTACATCTTTTATTTATATTTTTCTGTACATCATACTAGGAATACATTATGCTTCTTTAATTTTATCTTCATTTTCCTCTTTGATGATCTACCCTCTTCTTATGGAGGACTTACATCTCCTAGTCTTACAAGCAAGCACCTGGGGTCAGATGCTTGCTCAGAAGCAGAGTAATCTCTGGATCAGATAGAGTACCTTGGATGGGTGATCCGCCTGAAGCCTGGAATGAAGTAAGGAGGCAGATAACATGAAATGAGGGTGAGATGAATGAAAGGAAGGTGAATTTTAACAATTGTGATGAAGAACTCCAAGAGAGTAATGCTGGTGGTATAAATGAAATAAGGTTTTCGTTTTTTAAGCTGGATGAAAACTAAGCATAGAGCTTTGTTGCAAAAATGACCACCACTAACAACAGCAACAACAACTTACTTGCACCAAGGTAACAAATTATAGAGAGGATAGAATTTATTCACCAGCCAAAAAAGGAATACATTTACAATAAGATAGAGAATCCTAGGACTAGAGCATCAGTAAGAAATGAATGAGAATATGGCAGGAGGAATGAAGCCAAGGAAACAGAGTCTCAGTGGACCAAGTTATCTTCACATCCCAATATTAAAAACATGGGTAGCTAGGAGGCTTAGAGACCTAGGATTTAATCTAACTATTTTTGACTGGCCATAACCTATTTAACTATTTATACTGTATGGGTTAGTTACTACACCTGTACATGAAAACAAAGAAACACACCTGAACATAGTACACTGTAATGTTGAGTATCTTGAACAGACCTTATAATAATAACCCATGGCACGACAGCCCATAAAAGGCCAAGGCCTGCCAACCCAACTACCGGCCTCATGCCCACATATGCAAAATAGAGGTGGGCAACCATCCAACCAATACAGGGAGGAGATGTGGTCAGCATCTCGGCACCCCCAGCCGGAAAGTTAGCTTTCTTGACCAGAGCCACTTACCTGTCATAAGCTCTCAATTTCCTCACAATGCTGAGCGGGCACTGGTCCTATACCCAGGACTGGGATCGTTCCTAGATATTATTCCCTGGCAGGGAACCAAAGCATGATACCTTAGCCCAATACACCACGGTGCAGGACTGAACAGAACTTATTCATACATAATAGTAGTGCAAAAATTGTCAGGAACTGATGGAACTAGGAAAATATTGTTGGAATGATCACCAAAATTCTTAAAATGAAGAAGAGAAGGGAATAGAGGGTTTCAAGTTGGTTGTCACATTCATATGAAGTAATACTTTAAACAGTTCTGCAGTACTTAAAGATTTCTGGAGGAGTTTCAGTAGGGATAGTTTTTGGGAGTCCCACTTTGCCATCTTTTGCTAGTTGGTTGTCAGTAAACAGGAAAGCTGACCTCCTCTGCCTCCTTTAAACAGCTGTCATTACTCCAGTTCATATTAGTACATCCACTGTTGTAGTTGCCCGCCTCGGTAGCGTAGTTGGTAGCATGTCTGCCTCATGTTCAAGAGGTCCCGAGTTCGAATCTTGGTCAGGGTGAGTTATCTGGATAAGGTTTTTTCCAGGGTTTTCCCTTATCCTTCAAGGTGAATGTCGGGTAACTCTAAGCTCCAAGGACCCTGGAATCATTTGAGCATCATTTCATCTGATTCATTCACTGTCCAATATGACTTAACGTTGGAGGACGTAAATTACAAACAAACTGTTGTAGTTAGGTAAATTTTACTGAATGGACTATTCATTATCAAATACTTGTCAGAATATTTTAACCATGAAATCTTAATAATCTGAAGTACCTGAATGACTCATAAAAGTAGCATATCTCCATGGTTCACTCACTCAAAAAATTCAATATTTGGTATTAACCTTAAATATGTTTTGGAAGCATCTGTTTATCCCACTGTCAATTAAGATAGTTAATTAACTGTATTTTTCCTAGAAAATTATGTGATAAGCCAAATTAATATTTTTTTTTTAACAGCCTGGACACTTCATTCCCCGGTTTACAACCATCAACTGGGCAGTTTGTGTACCTTCTTCATGCAGTGCCATAGATGTTCAAGAAGCCTTTGAGGATGCCCTAATACCATATAATGTTACTTATGGTATCAACATAACCGTGCATGTGGATCCTGAAATGTGCTACTTAAAGGAAGAAGAAACCAAAAGCTTTAGCAAAGCTGCTTTATGGACTTTGTGAGTAAACAATCAACTTGGTTTCTCTCTATATTTCTTCAAAAGCATCTTTCCAGGTACCATTTATGTTTTTTTCTTGATTAATTTTAAGTAACTAATTTATTATGTGATGCTTGGAGAAATTTAATAACAATGGCATCCAACTTAATTCATAAAGCTATTTGTAATCTGTTTTTCTCACACTATGTCACTTAGAATTTAATTTTTGAGGTACTAGTAGTGACTTGTTGCTTCCATTTTCAACCACTTTGAATTGAGGTTGAAAATAAAAACAATGGCTCCCAAAACTAGTCTCACAAAAAATAAAATGTAAGTAACATAGTATGATAAAAAGACAACAAATACTTTTATGAATCATGTTTTATCTTTTTTTTATGAGGGTTGGCTGATAAGTCGCAGGCCTCACAAAGGTAAAATTAATGCAATTTCTATATAAAAAATTATGAAAATAATTGCAATAATAAAAAAAAAGACATTTAAATTTTCTTTTCTTTGTTTCTCAACATAATATTCAGAAAGGCTAATACATTTGCCATATTGGTGTTATAATTTAACTAAACCATCTCTGTAGTGCAATTTATCATGGTTCACAAAATAGCTGTTTACTGCATCAATTTTACTGCTGTGAAATCTTCGTCCTTCAAGAAACTTTTTGAGGTTGGATGTTCAAGCAATTCAAATTTTAATTCACACATTTTTCCCATTGCAATGACTGAACAATGGGTCAGAGCATTGTCGTGAAGAAACAAGACTTTCTTTCTTTGCCAATGAGGTTCTTTTCTTTTCACCTCATCACTCAAACGTTGCAGTAAGCTTGTGTGGTAGTTACCAGTGATACTTTTACCCTTTTCCAAGTAATCAATAAAAATAATTCCTTGTGCATCCCAGAAAACACTTGCCATAACCTTGTTAGTTGACAAATTGACTTGCCTTTTCTGGAGTTGGTTCACCTAGTGCAATCCACTCCTTTGACTGTAATTTACTTTCTGGAGTGTAGTGATGTATCCAAGTTTCATCCATGGTAATAAGCCATCTAAAAAATTTACTGGGATTTTTACAGGAGAGCTCCAAATTCTTAACAGAAACAATTTTTCTTTGCAACTTCTTATCAGGTATCAACAAGCGCAGCACCCATCATGCACAGACCTTGTGAAAGCCCAAAACATTACTTAAAATATTACCTGCACATTCTTTTGATATATTTACAGCCTCTGCTACCTCAAACAACTTTAATCTGCGGTCTTCCAGTACTAAACAATGAAATTTTTCAATGACCTCAGGAGTTGTAAATTCCACAGGGCGTCCTGAGCAAGGCTCATCACTAGTGCTCATACATCACATTTTAAACTCTGCAATCCACATTTTAATCATTGTATATGTAGTGACAATCTTTCAATGTACTGTCCATTTTCTCCTTGATTTCTTTAGGCGTTAAACCTTTCAAATGGAAGTATTTAATTACTGCTCGTTTTTCTAAATCTTCCATTGTCGTGAAACCTTTACACTTGTCTTGTTTAAAATGCCTTCATTCAAAAACTAAACAAGCTATTGACCTGTAACTATGGATACGAGCTAGTCTAGAGTTAAACTGTATGATGCTATCTGTCAAACTGGCCCAGTGGCGTCATCTCTATGTGAGACCCAGAACTTATCAGCCGAATGTTGTATTTCCTTAACATGAAGTGTTAACAGGTAAAAGGCTTCTTCTTTATTTTTAGGTCATTCTTTGCAGTAACAGCATTGAGTGCAATAGTAGCAACATTAAGAGACAGCATGCATACTACTAGTAATCACATACCAGGTAAACTTACTTGTAAACGGTTTATTTACATATCCAATGGCATTGATTTTCAAGTTCTAGATCATTATATCACTTCTTTTTTTTTGGGGGGGGGGGGGAGTGATTCACTACTTTCTTCAACATGGGTTTATCTCCAGCATTAAATAAATATTCTGTTTTCTGCCTTTTACCATTGGATTCATGAATGAAAATTATTTACACCAACAACATTTGATAAAATTCAGACTGTGATGAAAAATTTGATGCATTGCATTTATATGACCTTTTTACAAACTAAAGCAGATTATTTCTATGATATCTATTTAAATATTTGTTAATGTATTGCATTTAATGCCAATGCAAATTATTTTATTATTCTACATTTATTATTTGATTTATGTTATTGTCAATTGCATAATTCTTGTTAATTATATATGTTGAGAGTTGCTTTATTGTTGATACCATATTAGAAAAGCAATAATGAATTTAAGATACTTAATTAGAATTAAAATCTCAGGATGGAATTTGTATATGTTTTATTATTAATTTCATAGTGAATCAAAATGTATCATAGTTATTTACCTGTCTTAATGAGAAGATATGAAAAATCAGTAGTTTACGAAAAATATTTTCAACACTTCTCCCTAAAGCTACACTGGAGTTAATCATTTATTAATACACTGAGCTAATGTTTTAGTTGGAGGGGAAAAGCTGAGCTCAGTGCTTTCATCAGCAATAATAACCAATATATTAGTAAAATCATTAACTGAAAATTCATTCTAAAGTAACAGGTAGCATTTAATATAAAACCTGCTGCAAAACTTATACTTCTATCTCCTTTTTGTGAATCAAGATAAACCTTCGTTACATATTTACACCTTTTTTGTATAGGTATTATAAATATAACACCTAAGTTAAAACAATAGATATTTTGAAAAGGAGTTGCTAAATTGCTTGAAAATTCCATTTAGAAATTCAATAGTGTCCTAAGTGATTCTCTGCAGTGAGGAGAATGTCCTCACACACTCACTCACATCAGTTAGGTTGGCAATGGTCAAAAAATTGACTTCACTTCACAAGCACAACAATACAATATTAACTTCACTTTGCAAAAGCATCCTTCTCACTGTGATATTCAAGCATTAGGAGGAAGGAAGGATAGTCTCTACCTGCTCGATGGTCAATGTTCCTTCTCTGCATTTTTGCTAGTAACTTAACCACACCCAATTGCGTCCAAGTACACTGCAGAGGCTCAAATGAAACAGCCATTACCTTAAATACAGAGTATTTTATTCAAGATTTGATAGCTGCTTTTGTGAAATTAAACATATAAAAAATGTTACATATGAAAGGTAAATAGTAATGGGAAATTTTCTTTAAAGTCTTTGTGTAACATCCTTGTGTCATTAATAAATTTGGTATCTATCCACCTTTCTTTCTTTCTTTTTATTTCTTTATTTTTTTCATTTTTACCCTGTTATTAACTGCAATGGTCATAAAAGCAGTCATTCTCCTTTTGGAACATTTCACCTATTGGCAATGGTGTTAACTCAAACATTACATTGCAGGTATTTTGGGGTTTTATCCACTTTGTTATGCACACAGAACCTTTTCTTAATAAGGCTCCTTTTTCTTTATTATTTATTCAAGGAACTTTATTACATGTACAGTTAGTGAAATTTTCATATAAACTTTTTTGCGTGTGATGCAATACAGTAGAGAAAATGCAAATTAGATTATCTCCTCTTCATGTTAGATAACATAATTTACATACTAATCTCTTACATCCAAGATGAAGGAAAAATGTTGTAGATCCCTGTGCAAAAATAACTTATGATTCCATGCAGAGATTCTATCCTGTATACATTAAACAAGCATTATTTCAGGTAGTTTACTATTTCCATATAAATGTGACTTTGATCGGGTATGACTTCATTTTTTTGTTTTATATTATGTTGTAGGACGTGGAGAGAGGTTGTTACTGGCCTTTTCTTTGAAACGCAACATGAAAATGCTCTTGGCTGACTTACCAACAGAAGGTGACATCAATTGCATATATGGTGTGCGTGCCATATGTACTGTGGCATTGTATCTAGCACACAAAGTGATAGCTCTTGCTCTCATGCCATATTCCAATAGAATCACCCTCACAGAGGTAATAAAGACATTTATTATCTGTTTAGTTTTTAATGTACTGTAATAATGGTACATATGCATGCAACATTGGTAAGTGTAACGTATATCTTGAATTTTCTGGGAATAGTCTCTGAAGTCCTCATCATTCTGAATGATATTTGTGTAACTGATACACCATAAGAGATACAAGAAAAGCTATGCAGCTTGATTGTTGCTCAAGAAGAAAGCTAAAAGTTGATCTTGAAAAAGATAAAAATTCAAAAACATCAATTAGACTTAGAAATGATTTAACTTTTAGGTTTCTTCTTTAGCAACAATCACGCTACAAAGTTTTTTGTGCAGTAATTTTTTTGTATCTCTTATGCTTTATCAGTTATACAATGTCGTTCTGAAAGATGAGGACCTCAGAGACTATTCCCAGAAAATTTAAGATATACGTTACATTTACCAAAGAATACATCTCAGATATATGGTATTTTAATCAAAATTGTTAAAGCCATTTTTGAGAAAATCAAAATCTTTGAAAAATATTCCATGCTGTAGTTTGGGATCATAGCATCTTATCCTTGAAGCTGCTAAATTTAAGAATACCAAGCTTGATATTTAACTGGCACTTTATTTTTGAGTTATGTTGTTCATAGACAAACATACAGATGGACCTTTCATTGGAGGACGTAAATTACAATAAAAAGGACCTTTTCGTAAGAAATCGTAATTTTTTTTAGGTCTGTGGTGCTTTAGTAAGTAAGTATGTAATTAATCGCCATAGAAATTGATACAATTTTTGGTTTCGTTAAGAAAGAAAAAGCAAGAAAATTTTATATGTATACTATTTACAAGATACTACATACAAACAGTATTTAGAGTAAGTTTTGCAATGTAACCATGTGTTTCAGTATCATTTAATTACATCTGTTTATTCATACATGATTTACAATCAACTGAATTCATGTTTACAATGAAAACTTACCCTGAATTTATGGATGGAGCACAAAGTTTCCCCTACTTACTGTATAAAGTACATAAAGTAAAACAGTAATTCATTTCTATATATTCTTTATCTTAGCAACAAACACATTAATGATATTAATAATAATGAGAATTATTCTCATTGTCTAGAATGTATTTCAGTATCATTTTTTGAATAGCTAATGCAAAAATTTGGAGAGTTATTCATTAAGCAGTTTTATTTCAAACTAAGAAAGAGTAAACTTTATACTCACATTAGGCAAATGAGTCAACTTGTATATACTTTTCTCCACTTACAAGTTTTTTTATGAGGACTAGTTTCTGGGGACTTCTCCCCTATCGTCAGTTCTGTGGTTGACTGATGATGCATCCGGTGTCTGCATCTGACTTGGTGTCATGCTGCCATCTAATGTTCTGGTAAGTTTGATGATGTCATCTACGGCGGGAATTTCAAAATTCATCAAGAGGTCCTGTTTCTTCATAATAAATATGTTTCCCGAATCTGTAGTTCCAGAGGTTTCTTTGCCTGTTTGATCAGTTCTATTTCTTGTTTTATGTTGTGATTCTCAGACCAAAAGTGATGTGCTATGGCCAACTTGTTTTAAACTGACTTTAAATATTAAATTCAAACACATGAACAAGTCGGCCGTAGCACATCACTTTTGGTCTGAGAATCACAACATAAAACAAGAAATAGAACTGATCAAATAGGTAAAGAAACCTCTGGAACTACAGATTTGGGAAAACATATTTATTACGAAGAAACAGGACCTCTTGATGAATTTTGAAATTCCTGCCATAGATGACGTCATCAAACTTATCAGAACATTAGATGGCAGCACGACACCAAGCCAGATGCAGACACTGGATGCATCATCAGTCAACCACAGAACTGAAGACAGGGAAAAAGTTCCCAGAAACTAGTCTTCATCAAAAAACTTGTAAGTGGAGAAAAGTATATACAAGGTTCTCATTTGCCTAATTTTAGTAACAATGGCATTCCACTTTCTGAAATACTTCTTTTTATTATATATATATTTATACTCATACTTTAAAGTTTACATTATATTTGCTTATATTTATTTGATTCAGATATTTTATTATTTCTTTATGAGTATAGACTATGGCAAAATGAAGCTAATTAATATAAGTCAACATTAACTGAGAATGTTCGAAAGGTCATAACAAAATGCGTTCTAGGTAAACACTAGTCCATGCCATGGCTGAGTGGTTAGACCACTTGGCTCTCACCAAGGCGGGCCAGATTAAATCCCAAGTGACTGCAAAGTGAGATTTGTGATGGACAACATGGAGCTAGGGCAGATTTTCTCCCAGATCTGTGGTTTCTCCTGCCATCTGATTCCACCAGTGCTCCATCTTCATCTCATGTATCATCATTGCACTACCTGTGGTGCCGTATGTAGTAAAAGCGGGTGTTATACGATACAATACACATTTCACTTCTAGGTAAACACTAGCAATATATGAAGCTTGAGTACTAATTTGACTCAAAATTACAGTAATTTTATTATTTACTTAATCTTTTTCATTTTCTTAAATATCTGGTATTTTAAGGATAGCTATAAACTAATACTGATTTAGGATTCTCTGAAATATATTATTCATCATTTTCCTTTAATGGCTTATAGACGCTATACTCAGGCATAGATAACATAAAAATACTTTCAAGTAGTTAAATGTATTTGCTATAGATATACATCAACTCACTTCCAAGGGTCTTTAGGTCCTAGCATGTCCAAAATAAGCAAAAAGTGAAATTCGGACAATTTTATGATTCTTAGAGGCAAAAAGCTAGGTTAAACCTGACAGCAAACATTTCGCTTTATGGCTCTTCTAAGTGATTGAGCAAACAGAGCTGCCGTCACACTCAAACATATGGGTTTATACATTCAGGAAGGTGAGGATCACCATCACATAGGAAACACAACGGTAGTATCGCCAAGCAATTATTTTCAAATAGCAAACAAAGGGGCCTTTTAGCCTCTTACTCTTAATGATGGTTTTAATCCACCTTAATCCACTGCAGCAATAAGTAGGTGAACTCAAGTGTGTGCAGAAAGTTGATCCCCTTACACTGCTACAAGTTAGGCTGTATTACTAACAGTCATATATCATTGCAGTCTTTTAAAGACTCTATGCCCGATTTCAAAATCACTATTCATGAACAATAAACATTAAAAAGGCATTTGTATAACATGTTTCTCTTTACTTCTAAATGAAAACTTCTGTAAAACAAACACACACTAATTGCAATAAGTAACTGAGCATCCTCACTACTTGGCAGGGGCGGCTGGTGACTCTGAAAATTGGTGGTTCACAAAGTTATCCATGCAACTTAATTTTTTAAAGTAACAAAATTTTTTTAAGCCTGTCGCTACAGACTGCTCTACACACAAGTTAATTGCAATTTACAGCATATAACACAACATTCACATTTCATAAACACTCTGGAATATTTATTGTATACATCGTTGTTAAAGTTCCTGTTAAAACATCTTGTTTTTGTTTTGACTGTGTGATGTTTAGTTTCGGCGTGGGTCTTCCAAGTCGCTTTAACTTCAGTTTTTTCTTCTAAAGTCATGTTTGAAAAAGGATATGCTAAAAGACACTTGATGGAATTCATTGTTTCTTCTTATAACACAAGTTACCTGTATTTATATAAATATTTCTGATGCACTACTCAAAACACGACAGAGCTAACAAAACACGGCACAAACCATGTGGCTATGTACTCGTAGTTTACATTTAACATAGGCGCAATTGATGCCGCTGCTGTGATGAAGGAACGAGCAGGTTAGGCATCCACTATTCTCTGACAACTAGGTTAACTAACCACATGCAGCCATATGCCCCGCATCACCCCTCTACTTGCCTCGGCAAATCCTAGGTTCGTCCTGTCCTATACCTCCCTATAGTATGCCAGTGGTTTGCATCTGGGAGTGAACTACTTGGCACCTGCAAACAAATACAGCGCGCTCAGGTCCCCTGCACTAGACAAGGTCGAAATGAACTCCAAATGGAACATGCCATTACATTAAAGGGAGAGCCAGCATTTTGGTTGTAGCGCAAACATGCTACCCCCTTCAGAAGCTGCCCCTGCTACTTGGGCAATAACTAGTTTCACTAGTTTCACTAATAACTAGTTTCTGGTGCTTAATAAGAGTGAGAGGCGTGGGGTCCAAGATAATGTTTATAACTCTTATTGGTACACGCTTAACCACTAGTCCCAAAGAATTTTATGCAAGCGAAATTGTTTGATAATAGCTATACAATTTGATGTTTTATATGTTGCATTTGTATTGCTTTCTCTGCTCACACGTCTGTGCACACAGAAGCTCATTCTCCTATTTCTTGTTATTGAGATAAACTTTCATTATAAATGTACATATTTTATTATACATATACGAAAAAGTAGGCTAAACCAACTGTTAGAATTTTAAAATATGCATCATTATGTAACGGCTTTGAAATATGATGGACAACCATGAGAAAATTCAATGACTTACCACATGAAAATTCAGAGCAATAACAAAGAAAAGCTTGAAAATAGTTATTGCCACAAAAATATCACTGTGAGTGTTGTTCTTTAATGAGATTTAGAGTTACTGTGCTGTAAGACTTTTTACATCTCTTACAGTTTATGAACTGAATAAAGTTAATATAATCTTGAGTCGAACTAATACTCAATGCTCCACTTATTGCTAGTATTTACCTAGAATGCATTTTGATAGGATCTTCCTAACATCAGCTGTTGTCGACTAATGGACGTTGGTTCAGTGAACTCCTCGGAGGTGACAGGTGCATCTCTGTCGGTATCTTGATGAACTTGAAATTTGGGTTTTCTTCAAAGGTAGTGTCAAAATTAAACAATTTTCTTTCATATTTCTTTATGAAGATTTTTTCCCATGTGGTTAATGTCATAGTCCTTACTCAATGGAATGAATAAAAGTTATTTAGAATGAAGAGGCCACAGGCTATTTGCATGACTAGTTTCCATAAAAAGGGTTATTTGGATCAGCGGGACTTTCTTGTAAATCTTCATGTTACACATCGTAAGAAGAGGCAAAACTTACAGACACATACACATGAATATGCACACGTACATATATTGAACTCTTCTAAAAATGCTTATTGTGGATCCAGAAAGTCTCAAAATATGTATTTCTATGAAATCTCCATATCAGATTTTTAGATGTATTACTTCCTCAACTTACTACAAACAGAGCACTGGAGATTATTGACCTTCAGTAACACAGCTGATGCTGAAATTATGTATTCAATAAATTAAGAATCATAATAAATTAGATATGAACATTTTATATATTCATTAAATATGAAACACGATGTCGGTTAAGCAGTTAACTATTAAGGAAGCCATCTTCGTGGGTGGTCCAGATGTTTGGTATTGGTGACATGTGTGACTGCCTCTCTTAGAAGCTGGTCACCAAAACAAATGTAACAAAAGGGCCAGATAGTTAGGGAATTCTGGTGTGTGAATAACATATTTTCTTGAAAGGAATCTTGAACACAGATTGGTTTTTATCACGTAATATGTGTTTCACATATGGTAACTCCAGACATTAATATAGATTGGTGTGTACATTGGTTGGCAAGTTTGCGATTTCTGTGAATATTACAAAAAGAAGCGTTATTAAACAAATATTAAACTTGGATTCCAGTGTCATCCTTATTCCTATATACCCATGGATTCCCAGAGGGGAGGGGATCCGTCCACTTCAGCTGCCGTGGTGCGGGTGCTGCAGACCCCTAGCACTCGTGGTACCTCTGACGTTACTAGAGGAACCTCGGGCCGAACATTCGAGCCCGTTCCTGAATGGAAGTTGTTTGGATTGGGTTGGACTTGAGGGGCAAGTGGTTCCCGATACCCATGGAGATCAGGTACGTCTCCGGACGGGGTTGAGGGAAGCCATATATTCCTGCGTACTAGCCTACATATCTAGTAGAATGTGTGCTAGATCACCAGGCGGCCCTACCGAGGTTAATCAGTAGCCTTCCCCTTTGGGATTGGCGCGAGTAAGTGGCGTATCCACTTCCATTCCTTCTTGAGTCCATAGGACCAGATGGGGGGGGGGGGAGGGAGACTTGTTAGTCTCTAGGTCTTGCCCTATGGAAAGCCCCACGGAGGTGCCAGGTGCCCTTTTGGGACAGCTCGGTAACTCCCTGGTCGTTAGAGAGGGGGTCAGTCTTCACTTTGTGTGGATTGTCCTGGTAGTACCCTCGAGTTTATATTAGCCCCTGGATATCTTAAGATAAGTCTCTTGCTCAGTACTGAGGCTAGACCACACACTGCTTCAAATTTGTGTAACGAATAGAAATTGTGGTGACACAGCACTGCATTCGCTTGTCATCTTGTTTACTAGAAGAGTGAAATATTAGTACAGTAAGTGACAAAATGCAAATAAACCACTTGGGAGCTGTGAGTCTGATATGAAAAGTTAGCCAACTATTATGTGCAAATCTAAATTTCCATTGCAGCCGCCCATTTGTCGCTTGACATAAAAGGAATTTGATGCTCTCTTCTTTCTTCCTGTCACAGTATTCAATTACGTTGTATATGATTTCTCATACCTGCTGGCTGATGTATGACACATAGCTGTGAATGCACCTGAAAGAGGGTACATAGAGTGTCTCGCCATGTTGCATAAACTCCATTGTTACACATATTTTCTGACGTGCTTCCATATTTTGCCATATAGTACTATGTAGGTAGCAGATAATATAATAAGCTTTCATAAGAATGCTCTGTAGAAGCTATATAAAGGTATTAAGTTGTCTCAAAAGTAAGGTCATTTTTTTTTTATTTTGGTGTTTTGGAAAATTTGTTCGTTTGGCAATGGATACCATGGCTAGTGTTGCATACATTGTGAACATGTATCAGTCTTCAATTGTTAAACAATCACAAAATGGAGATAACAAAGTTTGAATTTAGAGCCCCTCTAAAATACTACTGGAAATAAGATTATAAATTCGCTGCTGCAGCTCAAAGAATATGTCAAGTGAAAGGAGAAGATGTCATTAATGACCATGTGGCACATTGATGGTTCCAACATTTCTACAATGGAGATGAAAACACTAAAAATGTTCCATGCTTTGGAAGACCTAGAGCATGGAATATTAAGGATACATGCCAAGTTTTGCGAGAAAATCTGCAAAAATGTAGTCATAGGCTTTCAGAAGAACTTAGTACATCAGAAGATACCTACCATACATTGCCACACTAAAACACAAGGAAAGTCGTACAGAAGCTGTACTGTATGCCCACAAGAAGGCTAGAGGGGAATGAAGGGCAAAGGAGCTTGAAATGTTTATTTGGTCCGGTAATGGATCTGTTTACTAGGAAATGAGTCTATGAGGATGCATATGAGTCACCTATGCTGCCAGATCTAATGTTTGTTGCAGTGATAGGTATTATGTATGGGTGAGTTATGTGACAACACTTGTGTATTTAAGTTTGAATTTATGAGTCACTATGTTCACACTCAGTCTTCACTTACTTGTTGTTGTATAATTGAAACGATTTCAAGATCATTCGATCTCATCATCAGCTGTTTGGTGACTAGATGAACCTTCCTCTTCTTCCACTACTACGGAGCTCCGATCACTCTGCCATCTGGTGTTAGGGGCACTAAGTTTTAATACTTCATTTAATGCCGGGATTTCAAAATTTATAACTTTATCACGGTTTTTGTTTATGAAAATTTTTTCCCAAATATCCAATTCTATGGGTGTACTTAAAGATTTTAACAGTTTAATGTTGTGGCCAATGTTGTGGTTTTCTGTCCAAAAATGGTGTGAAACTGCAGATTTTTCTGTTTGTTTCAACTTAATGTTCCTCTGGTGTTCTTTTTGCCTGGTTAACATGTTTCTCTTAGTTTTTCCTATGTAGCTTTTTTCACAGGTTTCACAATTAATCTGATAAATTCCTGATTTCAAATTGTTGGGGATTGTATTTTTCAGTGGTTTATTTAGCAGGTTCCTCAGAGTGAATTTGTTTTGGGGTGCTAGTTTTAAGTTTAGTCTTTTGAAGATTCGTTCAAATTTTCTAAAAGCCCATGGATGGTAGGTGAATTTTCTATATTGCCAATTTGTGTTATTAAGTGGTGTGAGAGTGGTATTTTTTGATCTTATCTTCAGTTTTTCTTTCCTCTTCATCATATTCCTTATGATGGCTGGGTTGAATCCATTTAATACCGCTATGTCTTTTATGTGTTGTTGTTGTTGTTCTTTCAAAAATTCATCCTTACTCAGTGGGACGTTGTATAGCCGGTGAATTAGACTTCTAAAGGCAGCTAGTTGATGTGAAACTGGGTTGTATTCATTTTTCTTTATGTAATTATCTATGTGTGTGGGCTTCCTGTATATTCCAAAATCTACACCATGATGATTTCTAGTTATCTTGAGGTCCAGAAAGGGTAGGGTGTTGTCTCTTTCTACTTCCATAGTAAATTGGATGTGATTATCTTGCAGGTTTAGTAATTTTAGAGAATCTTCTCTAAGTTTTTCTGGAATGATAGCAAAAATATCATCAACATATCTCTGCCAAAATTTATAAATCTGTGGGAAGGCCTTTACTATGTGTGTTTCAAAATAGCTCATGTATAGGTCTGCTAAAATAGGCGACAGTGGGCTCCCCATTGCTAAACCTTTTGATTGTCTGTAGAATTTTTGGTTAAACATGAAGTAATTATTCCTTATGCATAAATCTGTAAGATTGATAATATCATCTATTTCTCTGGGGTCCGTTGTAGTCTGGGTTAGCCATTTTTTGAGGAATGTAGGTATTTCTTCTACTGGAATGCTTGTAAAAAGTGCCTTAACGTCAAAAGAAACAAATATGTGATTTTCCGGGATGTTGTATTTCTGTAGGTGGTTTATCAATTCCAAGGAGTTTTTTATTCCCAAACTTTGAAATTTGTCATATGATTTTAATTTTCTTACTAACCATTTTTCTATGTGGTATGTAGGTGAATTGATGCCATTGATGATGGGCCTCATGCTGTTGTCTTGTTTGTGGATTTTTGGCAGACAGTACAACCTTGGTAGTGTGGGGTTGGACGATTTTAAGTTGTATTTTTCAGATGTACTTAATGTTTTTGTAATTGATAAGGCTTTATTAACAGAGGTGATACTTTTGGATAATGGATTTTTTGGATTTTTTTCATATTCTGGACTTTCTAACATAATATAGTCTTCTGTCTCCATAATTACTAGAGAATTACCTTTGTCGGCTTTTAGGTATACCACAGGCTTCTTATTTAAATTTCTTATTGTTTTGTTGTTAGTATTATTGTATGTTGGGGATAACTGTTTTATTATATCCAGACATTCAATTTTGGCTTTGGTTAAGTTTTCGTTTTTTAGGTTATGTGTGGCTATTTCTATGTCGGCGATAAAATCGTCTTTATTACTTGAGAAGTTCACACACGTATTAAAACCTTTCTGGAGTAATCTAATTTCATCGGTTGTAAACTTTTGTTGCGAAAGGTTTATTACGTTAACTTGCTCTTTGAAGTCCCGGTGTTTTGGCTGATAAGGGTGTTCCAGTTGCCGTTCTTTTAACAGTTTGAATTTATTTTTAAGTCTTTCGTTTTTCTTAATCATTAATGTGTTTAATTTTTCGTGAACCTGCATTTCGAAATTTTGCCAAATGTGAATTCCTAATTGTTTGGTTAGTTCTAAATGTAGGTTGTATAATTCCAGGTCTATTTTATTTATGTAACTGTAATGTTTTGAAATTTCCAGTTTTATCACGTATTTTTCCACCAGTTTTTGTATTCTGTGATTACTATTGTGTTTGACCGTTTGCTTTACAAAAGTTGGCGTGATATCGTGTCTGAGGCAAAGTTTTAGGAATTTAATGTCTGCCGTTGCGTATCTTCTTTTTGCCTGCAGTTTTAAGTATTTTTTTAAATCTTTCTTTTTGTAGCATAATTTCGTATTAAAGTTCGTAAACATGCATCCTACCTCGTCTCCATTTTCTTCAGTCGCCAAGTTGCTTCTTTGGTTTGTGATACCAAACGTCATAAATATTAAAAGCAGAAGCATTATTAACAGTGAAGTATTCTTTATATTTAAGTTTGAATTTATGAGTCACTATGTTCACACTCAGTCTTCACTTACTTGTTGTTGTATAATTGAAACGATTTCAAGATCATTCGATCTCATCATCAGCTGTTTGGTGACTAGATGAACCTTCCTCTTCTTCCACTACTACGGAGCTCCGATCACTCTGCCATCTGGTGTTAGGGGCACTAAGTTTTAATACTTCATTTAATGCCGGGATTTCAAAATTTATAACTTTATCACGGTTTTTGTTTATGAAAATTTTTTCCCAAATATCCAATTCTATGGGTGTACTTAAAGATTTTAACAGTTTAATGTTGTGGCCAATGTTGTGGTTTTCTGTCCAAAAATGGTGTGAAACTGCAGATTTTTCTGTTTGTTTCAACTTAATGTTCCTCTGGTGTTCTTTTTGCCTGGTTAACATGTTTCTCTTAGTTTTTCCTATGTAGCTTTTTTCACAGGTTTCACAATTAATCTGATAAATTCCTGATTTCAAATTGTTGGGGATTGTATTTTTCAGTGGTTTATTTAGCAGGTTCCTCAGAGTGAATTTGTTTTGGGGTGCTAGTTTTAAGTTTAGTCTTTTGAAGATTCGTTCAAATTTTCTAAAAGCCCATGGATGGTAGGTGAATTTTCTATATTGCCAATTTGTGTTATTAAGTGGTGTGAGAGTGGTATTTTTTGATCTTATCTTCAGTTTTTCTTTCCTCTTCATCATATTCCTTATGATGGCTGGGTTGAATCCATTTAATACCGCTATGTCTTTTATGTGTTGTTGTTGTTGTTCTTTCAAAAATTCATCCTTACTCAGTGGGACGTTGTATAGCCGGTGAATTAGACTTCTAAAGGCAGCTAGTTGATGTGAAACTGGGTTGTATTCATTTTTCTTTATGTAATTATCTATGTGTGTGGGCTTCCTGTATATTCCAAAATCTACACCATGATGATTTCTAGTTATCTTGAGGTCCAGAAAGGGTAGGGTGTTGTCTCTTTCTACTTCCATAGTAAATTGGATGTGATTATCTTGCAGGTTTAGTAATTTTAGAGAATCTTCTCTAAGTTTTTCTGGAATGATAGCAAAAATATCATCAACATATCTCTGCCAAAATTTATAAATCTGTGGGAAGGCCTTTACTATGTGTGTTTCAAAATAGCTCATGTATAGGTCTGCTAAAATAGGCGACAGTGGGCTCCCCATTGCTAAACCTTTTGATTGTCTGTAGAATTTTTGGTTAAACATGAAGTAATTATTCCTTATGCATAAATCTGTAAGATTGATAATATCATCTATTTCTCTGGGGTCCGTTGTAGTCTGGGTTAGCCATTTTTTGAGGAATGTAGGTATTTCTTCTACTGGAATGCTTGTAAAAAGTGCCTTAACGTCAAAAGAAACAAATATGTGATTTTCCGGGATGTTGTATTTCTGTAGGTGGTTTATCAATTCCAAGGAGTTTTTTATTCCCAAACTTTGAAATTTGTCATATGATTTTAATTTTCTTACTAACCATTTTTCTATGTGGTATGTAGGTGAATTGATGCCATTGATGATGGGCCTCATGCTGTTGTCTTGTTTGTGGATTTTTGGCAGACAGTACAACCTTGGTAGTGTGGGGTTGGACGATTTTAAGTTGTATTTTTCAGATGTACTTAATGTTTTTGTAATTGATAAGGCTTTATTAACAGAGGTGATACTTTTGGATAATGGATTTTTTGGATTTTTTTCATATTCTGGACTTTCTAACATAATATAGTCTTCTGTCTCCATAATTACTAGAGAATTACCTTTGTCGGCTTTTAGGTATACCACAGGCTTCTTATTTAAATTTCTTATTGTTTTGTTGTTAGTATTATTGTATGTTGGGGATAACTGTTTTATTATATCCAGACATTCAATTTTGGCTTTGGTTAAGTTTTCGTTTTTTAGGTTATGTGTGGCTATTTCTATGTCGGCGATAAAATCGTCTTTATTACTTGAGAAGTTCACACACGTATTAAAACCTTTCTGGAGTAATCTAATTTCATCGGTTGTAAACTTTTGTTGCGAAAGGTTTATTACGTTAACTTGCTCTTTGAAGTCCCGGTGTTTTGGCTGATAAGGGTGTTCCAGTTGCCGTTCTTTTAACAGTTTGAATTTATTTTTAAGTCTTTCGTTTTTCTTAATCATTAATGTGTTTAATTTTTCGTGAACCTGCATTTCGAAATTTTGCCAAATGTGAATTCCTAATTGTTTGGTTAGTTCTAAATGTAGGTTGTATAATTCCAGGTCTATTTTATTTATGTAACTGTAATGTTTTGAAATTTCCAGTTTTATCACGTATTTTTCCACCAGTTTTTGTATTCTGTGATTACTATTGTGTTTGACCGTTTGCTTTACAAAAGTTGGCGTGATATCGTGTCTGAGGCAAAGTTTTAGGAATTTAATGTCTGCCGTTGCGTATCTTCTTTTTGCCTGCAGTTTTAAGTATTTTTTTAAATCTTTCTTTTTGTAGCATAATTTCGTATTAAAGTTCGTAAACATGCATCCTACCTCGTCTCCATTTTCTTCAGTCGCCAAGTTGCTTCTTTGGTTTGTGATACCAAACGTCATAAATATTAAAAGCAGAAGCATTATTAACAGTGAAGTATTCTTTATATTTAAGTTTGAATTTATGAGTCACTATGTTCACACTCAGTCTTCACTTACTTGTTGTTGTATAATTGAAACGATTTCAAGATCATTCGATCTCATCATCAGCTGTTTGGTGACTAGATGAACCTTCCTCTTCTTCCACTACTACGGAGCTCCGATCACTCTGCCATCTGGTGTTAGGGGCACTAAGTTTTAATACTTCATTTAATGCCGGGATTTCAAAATTTATAACTTTATCACGGTTTTTGTTTATGAAAATTTTTTCCCAAATATCCAATTCTATGGGTGTACTTAAAGATTTTAACAGTTTAATGTTGTGGCCAATGTTGTGGTTTTCTGTCCAAAAATGGTGTGAAACTGCAGATTTTTCTGTTTGTTTCAACTTAATGTTCCTCTGGTGTTCTTTTTGCCTGGTTAACATGTTTCTCTTAGTTTTTCCTATGTAGCTTTTTTCACAGGTTTCACAATTAATCTGATAAATTCCTGATTTCAAATTGTTGGGGATTGTATTTTTCAGTGGTTTATTTAGCAGGTTCCTCAGAGTGAATTTGTTTTGGGGTGCTAGTTTTAAGTTTAGTCTTTTGAAGATTCGTTCAAATTTTCTAAAAGCCCATGGATGGTAGGTGAATTTTCTATATTGCCAATTTGTGTTATTAAGTGGTGTGAGAGTGGTATTTTTTGATCTTATCTTCAGTTTTTCTTTCCTCTTCATCATATTCCTTATGATGGCTGGGTTGAATCCATTTAATACCGCTATGTCTTTTATGTGTTGTTGTTGTTGTTCTTTCAAAAATTCATCCTTACTCAGTGGGACGTTGTATAGCCGGTGAATTAGACTTCTAAAGGCAGCTAGTTGATGTGAAACTGGGTTGTATTCATTTTTCTTTATGTAATTATCTATGTGTGTGGGCTTCCTGTATATTCCAAAATCTACACCATGATGATTTCTAGTTATCTTGAGGTCCAGAAAGGGTAGGGTGTTGTCTCTTTCTACTTCCATAGTAAATTGGATGTGATTATCTTGCAGGTTTAGTAATTTTAGAGAATCTTCTCTAAGTTTTTCTGGAATGATAGCAAACATATCATCAACATATCTCTGCCAAAATTTATAAATCTGTGGGAAGGCCTTTACTATGTGTGTTTCAAAATAGCTCATGTATAGGTCTGCTAAAATAGGCGACAGTGGGCTCCCCATTGCTAAACCTTTTGATTGTCTGTAGAATTTTTGGTTAAACATGAAGTAATTATTCCTTATGCATAAATCTGTAAGATTGATAATATCATCTATTTCTCTGGGGTCCGTTGTAGTCTGGGTTAGCCATTTTTTGAGGAATGTAGGTATTTCTTCTACTGGAATGCTTGTAAAAAGTGCCTTAACGTCAAAAGAAACAAATATGTGATTTTCCGGGATGTTGTATTTCTGTAGGTGGTTTATCAATTCCAAGGAGTTTTTTATTCCCAAACTTTGAAATTTGTCATATGATTTTAATTTTCTTACTAACCATTTTTCTATGTGGTATGTAGGTGAATTGATGCCATTGATGATGGGCCTCATGCTGTTGTCTTGTTTGTGGATTTTTGGCAGACAGTACAACCTTGGTAGTGTGGGGTTGGACGATTTTAAGTTGTATTTTTCAGATGTACTTAATGTTTTTGTAATTGATAAGGCTTTATTAACAGAGGTGATACTTTTGGATAATGGATTTTTTGGATTTTTTTCATATTCTGGACTTTCTAACATAATATAGTCTTCTGTCTCCATAATTACTAGAGAATTACCTTTGTCGGCTTTTAGGTATACCACAGGCTTCTTATTTAAATTTCTTATTGTTTTGTTGTTAGTATTATTGTATGTTGGGGATAACTGTTTTATTATATCCAGACATTCAATTTTGGCTTTGGTTAAGTTTTCGTTTTTTAGGTTATGTGTGGCTATTTCTATGTCGGCGATAAAATCGTCTTTATTACTTGAGAAGTTCACACACGTATTAAAACCTTTCTGGAGTAATCTAATTTCATCGGTTGTAAACTTTTGTTGCGAAAGGTTTATTACGTTAACTTGCTCTTTGAAGTCCCGGTGTTTTGGCTGATAAGGGTGTTCCAGTTGCCGTTCTTTTAACAGTTTGAATTTATTTTTAAGTCTTTCGTTTTTCTTAATCATTAATGTGTTTAATTTTTCGTGAACCTGCATTTCGAAATTTTGCCAAATGTGAATTCCTAATTGTTTGGTTAGTTCTAAATGTAGGTTGTATAATTCCAGGTCTATTTTATTTATGTAACTGTAATGTTTTGAAATTTCCAGTTTTATCACGTATTTTTCCACCAGTTTTTGTATTCTGTGATTACTATTGTGTTTGACCGTTTGCTTTACAAAAGTTGGCGTGATATCGTGTCTGAGGCAAAGTTTTAGGAATTTAATGTCTGCCGTTGCGTATCTTCTTTTTGCCTGCAGTTTTAAGTATTTTTTTAAATCTTTCTTTTTGTAGCATAATTTCGTATTAAAGTTCGTAAACATGCATCCTACCTCGTCTCCATTTTCTTCAGTCGCCAAGTTGCTTCTTTGGTTTGTGATACCAAACGTCATAAATATTAAAAGCAGAAGCATTATTAACAGTGAAGTATTCTTTATATTTAAGTTTGAATTTATGAGTCACTATGTTCACACTCAGTCTTCACTTACTTGTTGTTGTATAATTGAAACGATTTCAAGATCATTCGATCTCATCATCAGCTGTTTGGTGACTAGATGAACCTTCCTCTTCTTCCACTACTACGGAGCTCCGATCACTCTGCCATCTGGTGTTAGGGGCACTAAGTTTTAATACTTCATTTAATGCCGGGATTTCAAAATTTATAACTTTATCACGGTTTTTGTTTATGAAAATTTTTTCCCAAATATCCAATTCTATGGGTGTACTTAAAGATTTTAACAGTTTAATGTTGTGGCCAATGTTGTGGTTTTCTGTCCAAAAATGGTGTGAAACTGCAGATTTTTCTGTTTGTTTCAACTTAATGTTCCTCTGGTGTTCTTTTTGCCTGGTTAACATGTTTCTCTTAGTTTTTCCTATGTAGCTTTTTTCACAGGTTTCACAATTAATCTGATAAATTCCTGATTTCAAATTGTTGGGGATTGTATTTTTCAGTGGTTTATTTAGCAGGTTCCTCAGAGTGAATTTGTTTTGGGGTGCTAGTTTTAAGTTTAGTCTTTTGAAGATTCGTTCAAATTTTCTAAAAGCCCATGGATGGTAGGTGAATTTTCTATATTGCCAATTTGTGTTATTAAGTGGTGTGAGAGTGGTATTTTTTGATCTTATCTTCAGTTTTTCTTTCCTCTTCATCATATTCCTTATGATGGCTGGGTTGAATCCATTTAATACCGCTATGTCTTTTATGTGTTGTTGTTGTTGTTCTTTCAAAAATTCATCCTTACTCAGTGGGACGTTGTATAGCCGGTGAATTAGACTTCTAAAGGCAGCTAGTTGATGTGAAACTGGGTTGTATTCATTTTTCTTTATGTAATTATCTATGTGTGTGGGCTTCCTGTATATTCCAAAATCTACACCATGATGATTTCTAGTTATCTTGAGGTCCAGAAAGGGTAGGGTGTTGTCTCTTTCTACTTCCATAGTAAATTGGATGTGATTATCTTGCAGGTTTAGTAATTTTAGAGAATCTTCTCTAAGTTTTTCTGGAATGATAGCAAAAATATCATCAACATATCTCTGCCAAAATTTATAAATCTGTGGGAAGGCCTTTACTATGTGTGTTTCAAAATAGCTCATGTATAGGTCTGCTAAAATAGGCGACAGTGGGCTCCCCATTGCTAAACCTTTTGATTGTCTGTAGAATTTTTGGTTAAACATGAAGTAATTATTCCTTATGCATAAATCTGTAAGATTGATAATATCATCTATTTCTCTGGGGTCCGTTGTAGTCTGGGTTAGCCATTTTTTGAGGAATGTAGGTATTTCTTCTACTGGAATGCTTGTAAAAAGTGCCTTAACGTCAAAAGAAACAAATATGTGATTTTCCGGAATGTTGTATTTCTGTAGGTGGTTTATCAATTCCAAGGAGACGAGGAGACGAGGAGACGAGGTAGGATGCATGTTTACGAACTTTAATACGAAATTATGCTACAAAAAAAAAAAAAAAAAGATTTAAAAAAATACTTAAAACTGCAGGCAAAAAGAAGATACGCAACGGCAGACATTAAATTCCTAAAACTTTGCCTCAGACACGATATCACGCCAACTTTTGTAAAGCAAACGGTCAAACACAATAGTAATCACAGAATACAAAAACTGGTGGAAAAATACGTGATAAAACTGGAAATTTCAAAATATTACAGTTACATAAATAAAATAGACCTGGAATTATACAACCTACATTTAGAACTAACCAAACAATTAGGAATTCACATTTGGCAAAATTTCGAAATGCAGGTTCACGAAAAATTAAACACATTAATGATTAAGAAAAACGAAAGACTTAAAAATAAATTCAAACTGTTAAAAGAACGGCAACTGGAACACCCTCATCAGCCAAAACACCGGGACTTCAAAGAGCAAGTTAACGTAATAAACCTTTCGCAACAAAAGTTTACAACCGATGAAATTAGATTACTCCAGAAAGGTTTTAATACGTGTGTGAACTTCTCAAGTAATAAAGACGATTTTATCGCCGACATAGACATAGCCACACATTACCTAAAAAACGAAAACTTAACCAAAGCCAAAATTGAATGTCTGGATATAATAAAACAGTTATCCCCAACATACAATAATACTAACAACAAAACAATAAGAAATTTAAATAAGAAGCCTGTGGTATACCTAAAAGCCGACAAAGGTAATTCTCTAGTAATTATGGAGACAGAAGACTATATTCAGAGAGTAAACCTTATGTTAGAAAGTCCAGAATATGAAAAAATTCCAAAAAATCCATTATCCAAAAGTATCACCTCTGTTAATAAAGCCTTATCAATTACAAAAACATTAAGTACATCTGAAAAATACAACTTAAAATCGTCCAACCCCACACTACCAAGGTTGTACTGTCTGCCAAAAATCCACAAACAAGACAACAGCATGAGGCCCATCATCAATGGCATCAATTCACCTACATACCACATAGCAAAATGGTTAGTAAGAAAATTAAAATCATATGACAAATTTCAAAGTTTGGGAATAAAAAACTCCTTGGAATTGATAAACCACCTACAGAAATACAACATCCCGGAAAATCACATATTTGTTTCTTTTGACGTTAAGGCACTTTTTACAAGCATTCCAGTAGAAGAAATACCTACATTCCTCAAAAAATGGCTAACCCAGACTACAACGGACCCCAGAGAAATAGATGATATTATCAATCTTACAGATTTATGCATAAGGAATAATTACTTCATGTTTAACCAAAAATTCTACAGACAATCAAAAGGTTTAGCAATGGGGAGCCCACTGTCGCCTATTTTAGCAGACCTATACATGAGCTATTTTGAAACACACATAGTAAAGGCCTTCCCACAGATTTATAAATTTTAGCAGAGATATGTTGATGATATTTTTGCTATCATTCCAGAAAAACTTAGAGAAGATTCTCTGAAATTACTAAACCTGCAAGATAATCACATCCAATTTACTATGGAAGTAGAAAGAGACAACACCCTACCCTTTCTGGACCTCAAGATAACTAGAAATCATCATGGTGTAGATTTTGGAATATACAGGAAGCCCACACACATAGATAATTACATAAAGAAAAATGAATACAACCCAGTTTCACATCAACTAGCTGCCTTTAGAAGTCTAATTCACCGGCTATACAACGTCCCACTGAGTAAGGATGAATTTTTGAAAGAACAACAACAACAACACATAAAAGACATAGCGGTATTAAATGGATTCAACCCAGCCATCATAAGGAATATGATGAAGAGGAAAGAAAAACTGAAGATAAGATCAAAAAATACCACTCTCACACCACTTAATAACACAAATTGGCAATATAGAAAATTCACCTACCATCCATGGGCTTTTAGAAAATTTGAACGAATCTTCAAAAGACTAAACTTAAAACTAGCACCCCAAAACAAATTCACTCTGAGGAACCTGCTAAATAAACCACTGAAAAATACAATCCCCAACAATTTGAAATCAGGAATTTATCAGATTAATTGTGAAACCTGTGAAAAAAGCTACATAGGAAAAACTAAGAGAAACTTGTTAACCAGGCAAAAAGAACACCAGAGGAACATTAAGTTGAAACAAACAGAAAAATCTGCAGTTTCACACCATTTTTGGACAGAAAACCACAACATTGGCCACAACATTAAACTGTTAAAATCTTTAAGTACACCCATAGAATTGGATATTTGGGAAAAAATTTTCATAAACAAAAACCGTGATAAAGTTATAAATTTTGAAATCCCGGCATTAAATGAAGTATTAAAACTTAGTGCCCCTAACACCAGATGGCAGAGTGATCGGAGCTCCGTAGTAGTGGAAGAAGAGGAAGGTTCATCTAGTCACCAAACAGCTGATGATGAGATCGAATGATCTTGAAAACGTTTCAATTTTACAACAACAAGTAAGTGAAGACTGAGTGTAAACATAGTGACTCATAAATTCAAACTTAAATATGAAGAATACTTCACTGTTAATAATGCTTCTGCTTTTAATATTTATTAACACTTGTGTATTTTAAACGAACCTTTCATCCTTGTTATTCTTGGAAGGGGAGCATATACACCAAGGAGACAGCAAAGGTGATTACGTTACACATTCCTCTAGCTTGCCTTCTTGTCCTGGGCAAACAGTAAATCTGTTCCTCATGAACTGATATCTCAACAGGTTGAACATATAGTGGATATCTGTCATCAGCTTATCTGTAATCACATGGATGATAGATTTGTCAGGAGAATTGTCACTTGAGATGAAAAATGGATATATTACCAAAACCCTGATGCCTTGAAACAGTAACTCGTTCCCCGCCAACCTGCCAAAGTCATCGTTAAAAGAAATCAGTTCAGTCGCAAAGTAATGTTGTGTGTCTGGTGGGATTTTGAAGCTGTGATTCACTAGGAGTTTGTTCCAAATGGGTGGTCGATTGATGCAGAATTTTACTCTCAACAATTGGAACGAGTTCATGAAATTTTGAGATGAAGATACCCAGAATTAGTTAACCAAAATAGAGTTATATTGCTACAGGAAAATGCAACACACCATACTGCACAAACGAGCATGGAAAAAGTTCAGGATTTTGGAGGAATTGAACTGCTACCACATGTAGTATACAGCCCTGATCTTACACCATCAGATTATCATCTTTTTCAATTCATGGCCCATTTTTCACATGGAAGAAATTTTAACAACATTGAAGCAGTGCAAGTTAGTGTCATTGAATTCTTTGCATCAAAAGCCAGAGATTGGTACCATTGTGGGATAATAAACCTTGCTGAACGATGGCTCAAGAGCATAGAATCTAATGGTCTATACTTTGAAAATTAGTTAACTGCTTGTCAGAACATATTTCAAATAATTAGTTTTCTTAAGAAAATGACATAACTTATGAGAGAGTATGTATAAATGATAGCAAGTACAAATTCATGTGAATGTAACATCAGATGTTTACTTAAAATATTACTGTGATAAAATATTGCATAAATTATGTTCCCCAATTTCTTGCAGGTTGCTAATGCTGCCTGGAGCACCATCTTCAGGGCATCCCTTATCTACACAGATTCTTTCCTTTTACTCAGTGGCACTTTAACATCATTTAATCTCAGTCGCGAGATGGAACGTAAAGGCTGCATTCAGTGGGCCAGTCGAATTATGGCAAGGTTTATAAGGTATGACAAAATAGCATCTACGATTTTTAAATAAATTATTTATTGACTGAAATAACTGGAATATTACTAAAGTGTTATCTTAATATAAGCACCTTTCAGTCTGCTTTGTGTCCATCTTCAGTTTGTTTCAGCTGTCTGTACCCTATAAATAAACTCCATTTTTGGGCATCCATTTAGTAGTAATGATACATTTATTAATGTTTCTCAGTGGTAAAATATCAGAATTCACAAACTTGTTCTTTCTCTTTTTAATTTTTTCCCTAACTTACTTGGCAAAATTCTAAGAGAAAATAAAAATTAATTTGTCTGCTGAGATTTAGCCCTGGTCACTCAATTTAATGGACAACTTCTACAATTTATAGAAATTTATCAACTAAGTAGGGAATGAAAGTAAAACATTAAACTTATTTACAGTGAGGCAAATATCATTCAATAAATTATAATAACCAAGTAATGTTCAAAAGACATTAAAATAAATCAAGTAACTTTGTGTTGTTTTTGTGTTGTTAGACCAGCTGTCCAACATTTCAAGAGTCTTCTTGTGTGAGTGATCACTAGTTGCTGTGAGCCAGGCAGCTATAAACATATTTACATTTTGCTGTAAGAGCAAATAGACTTCACTAATCTGTAGTCAAGAATAGGGCCAAGAATGTTAAGTCCAAGTATAGAAAAGTCTGAATGTGGAAGTTTCTAAAGTGAAAATGGTTTCACATGTTTTGCCATTTTGTAATGATCTTCTAGTTTTAATTTTTCAATCTGTATTATTTCATTTAATTTCATTCATATTTACATCCTTATATTACATAAAGAATATGTCTATTATATTAAAATCACAGTACAAAAGTCAGCATATGTAGAAAGGTCCATAAGTAATATTTATTTCCCAATGCATTCCAGTAAGCAATTATGAAGACTTCCCTGAGTGTAATTTTAGTATAGTATTTAGTATTTAATGTAACATTAATGATAATGTTTCTTATAGATTAACACCTGCTTTGGTTGCTGTCGTATTGTTTTATGCTTATGTGATGGAACATTTAGGACTTGGACCACTCTGGAATCTATCTGTCAAACGTAACGCTGATATTTGCAAGAAAATGTTCTGGAGGAATATGCTCTACATTCAGAATCTTTTCCCGTTTGAAGAAATGGTAAGTAAAATAAATTTGGAGAGATTAAATTAAACACTTATAAAAAAGAATTGTGAAATTATAGTGTCATTTTATATTAAAACATCATTTACGAGCATTTCAGATAAAATTTTAATCTTATTGAAAAAGTGGCTACACCCAATAGCTATTTTTTCAATAAGATCAAAATATATTAGTATGAAAAATTTGGAGCCGAACAGGCTAAATCCCAAGTCTTGAAGAAGTTAAGTTCTTTATAACATGTTACAATTACATGTTTAAGAACATATTCAAGTGATTAAAATTTTCAGCACTATTTGGGATATACACCAATATGTAAAGAAATAGTTGACAGAATAAGCTTTAAGAATACTTTGTAGAAGATTGAATAAAGTCACATGAATACATCCAATTTTTTAAACTGATGCTGTCACTATTCAATTGTTTCTCATAATGTCAACGAAAAGCTATGGAATATCAAGATTATGTTTTTAAAGATATGGCTATCAAGTTTGATTTCCTTCTTCATTATAGCTTTAACAAAATGTGCAAAGAAACTATTTCTGAGGAATTTTATCATGATTGACATGATGTATACAGAAAGGTTACCTTGTGTAAGAAAAGTTTGTAGAGCATATATAAAAATAAATTATAGTAGATAGAGAAGTTTGTTCAACATACCAAACTATTCAAATATAAATTTCATCTTTTTCAGTGTGCAACACATACTCATCAGTTGGCTCTTGATATGCAGCTATCTCTGCTTTCACCCTTATTGGTGTGGTTGTTGTGGCAGTGGAGGCTTTGTGCTATTGCGGCAATGTTGGCAATAGCAGCAATTTCTGCTACAATGCGCTATGTAGCTACATTGCAACATGATCTTTCTCTTGTCATTTACCATGGTATTACGTAAGTATGTATAAAATTTACTATGAAGAAACATCCATTAAAAGATAAATCAAATGTAATTGTAAACTCATTATGAAGTTTTGAATAATTTGGACTAAAAAAGATTGATCCTACAACTTCTTTAACTCCATTAGGCTTTTTTATTTCAGAATATTGTGACTTTGTGGGTCCGTAGAATTGTAAGTCCAAGTTGCAGAAATTCAAAATGTTCTTTATTTCCGTAGAAATACACTTTGGACAATCCTTACAGTAGCAGAATTACATCACATACACAATTACAATCTTCCAAGTCTGTTGACCACAAACAAACAGCATTCACAGTTGCACAATACTCAGTTCTGATTACACTCTATTTACAACAACAACTCTCGTTACAACTCTGTTTACGACTACTCGCTAGTGTGTCACGATCTCTTATATATACCTGCATTGATAATTCTAGACTGTTCTAAAACAAACAAGAAACCGAATGTTCTCTATCAATCAAGGTGTCACTAGAAGTTTCCAATTATCTCACTTTATTTGTTTTGGAAGACCTTAATTTCCTGGCTATCTTTATCTGCAGGCTCTTTATCTCTGCCCTGCACTATCTGTTTGTGTGCGTCACCACGCTATCGTAAATAATGGGTTCATGACAACATGTTTGATGAGTATTTCTCGGAGCATCAAATGATTCTGTCTGGTAAGGTGAGTGGTTAGCTCCTCCTGGTGGTCATGGTTAGAGATTTGGATGTATTGGTGAATCAACTTGTCTTCCATTGAAGTAACAAAATTGAAAGTTGTCAATATTACATTGGCATCCCAATAAAAGCATATTTGAGAAGCCTAATTAAAGTAGATTATACAGAAAATGAACCTCCAAGCAAAAAATCCTGCATACCAAATAAAATACCACACATCTCGTAATTTATAGCCATGCCTCATCAGTTAGAACCAGCTGTTGATGGAAACAACAGTTCATCAAACATGTTCAGACATTACTAAAACCAATGTAGTTTAAGTAGTCATGGGATGAAGTGCTTTTCGGCCTGAATTGTCACCATAACAGTTTATTAGTATATAAGTGTTGCTTTGCTTGCAGTGTGTCACAGCTTTACAAAACAGCAAACTTCACATATGCACATGCTCTCCATAGATCCACACCATATCTTGTAGGTGTCGCCTTAGGCTACCTGCTTTATAAGACTGGCAAACATTTCCACATTCCAAAGGTGAGAGTAGTTTGTATTACTTCTTATTTAGCTATATCACACTAATTTGTTATTATAACCAATTATTTTATTTTATTCCAAAATATAGATATTCTGTGTTATTAAAGGGTCCTCCTGGTTTGCGGTTAGATTCATATTATCCATTAAGCTGGACCTTCCTTATTAGTTCTAACATAACAGTCCTAACATAAACAATTTATCAAAAACTCTCTTGCGCTTTATGTCCTGCTTACTTGTAACTGACAGAAAAATACAAAATCTTAAGGTTGTACTGGAAATATATTTTTTGAGATCCCTTGTTCTACTTCGAAGGGAAAGAAAGGAAATATACTTTCTAAAAGCAGTATTTATATATGTATTTCAGAGGCAGAGATTGAGCGATAGTGAAAAGATTAAGTTTCATTGCTTTGTATTAACTTCTGCATCTTCCAAATATACAGCCATGCCATGGCCAAGCAGTTAGACCACTTGACTCTCACTGAGGTGGCCCGGGTGTCATCCCAGATGACCACATATCTGATTTGTGGTGGAGCACATGGTCGATTTTCTCTGGGATCTCCGATTTCCCACCATTCATTTTACCAATTGCTTCATTATCATCTTTCCTAATTCATTTTTCCATCATTCTATCAACTAATTCTCTCACTCTCATACCAGGCATTGGGCTAATCACCCACCCTGGGCTCTCTACCTCATCCAGAGTTTCTGTCCCTTATCCCCAAGCCCAAAAGGCACAAGAGATAGATGAAAAGGAATTCCCTAACTCCGTAATAGTAGTAAAACTAGGAAAGTTAAAGGAGAAGAAAAAGAAACAGAAGAAGTCTTCCAAATATGCAATAGAAAGCTTTCCAAAAACTTTCCCTACACCAGGCTTTATCATTTAACTTATTATTTTAGTTGTTTGATGGAAATTAATCATTTCTTCACACTAGCCGTATACAGGCTAAGGTATTTTATACATAGAGTCAACATGAAAAATTCAAAGCCACGGCTAGGATTTGAACTACAGATCTCCTAGTTAATAAGAGTTAAATGATGAAGCCTGGCACTCAAGTACTTACGGTAGTAAGTCGCCACAAACATATCTCGAATGCGAGAGCCCTAGTGGTTTACCGGGGAAATATATGAGTCAAATGGAGAATTTGATGTCTGACGGCAAGTTGGCCATGGTAGCTCAATGGGTAAGAGCAACTGGACAGAAACCAGGAGTACTGTGATTCAGATCCCAGCCATGGCACTGAATTTTTCGTGTTGACTCTATGTATCAAAAACCTTAGCCTATATACGGCTAGTGTAAAGAAATAATTATTTTTCCATCAATTAACTAAAATCTCTTTATTGCCTTTATGAATAGTTCAATATTTTTCCTAACTTCTGTTTCTTCAAGTAATTTATTATAAAGTTCTTTTCCCATCAAACAGCTGTGCTTTGGCTTAGTGGTTAGACCGCTTGGCTCTCACCAGGGCGGCCCGGGTTCGATCCCAGGCGACCGCAAAGTGAGATTTGTGGTGGACAACAAAACACAGCGCTGGGTCGGGTTTTCTCCGGGACCTCTGGTTTCCCCCGCCATCTCATTCTACCGATGCTCCATCTTCATCTCATGTATCATCAGTGTCACCACCTGCAGTGCCATATGTAGTAAAAGCGGGCGTTAAACACTACACATTTCATTTCAATTTCCCATCAAAGTATAAAAATTGAAAGAAGCGTAGAGACAGTGAAGCACAAGTTAAAATGAAAGCGATTTGAGAAGATATCGACACATTGCTTCTTGATTCACTTTTATTTTTATTTTCCCATGTTTTATACACAGCATCTGCTCAATAAGTCTCTAAGTACAGATTCACCAGTTTTAAATATATTTTACAAAGTGCATCACATTACAGATGTAAAGGATATACCTAAGTGGTAGTAATATACATACCTGATAGAATGCGAGTTTAATATTCATATACACTGATATAAAATACAGGAAGTACAATAGTATATGACAATTTTAATATTTGTCTGCATTTTACATTTTGTATTCTTCTACGGAGTAGAAAGCATTTTCTATCAGGTAGGTTTTGTTTTCATCATTTATCTGTTTTATATGGTTAGGTAAATAACTGTACAACTCCTTACTATTATTTTCTATACCTTTATTACTTAATGTTCCTCTTAGTCCAAGCAGCCTCTACTCAATGCACTGTGATGTCATACCCTGTTGCATGTAAAAGAAAGCAGAAATGACAGTCAACAGAGATAGGAGGACGGCCAGTGGCTGATTAACTGTAAGATTTGCAATATCAGAACCTTAGAACATTGCCATTTCTATACTTCATAAGCTGCCACTGTTCCATGCATCCACTGCTGCTGCACTCAAATGATCAACTGTAAGACAATGTCTGCTTGTTAGTACAGATATGCAGACTTTGTCCACTTTGTCCACTGACTTTGCCCGTATTTCCGTGAGTTGAGGCTGCCTGACTTAACCCATCAATGAAATAGTTTTGTTTTGTTCTTGTGTTATGTTCATGTATGTTCATATTTTTATTTTCACCTTTGTGGTTTTATAATATGTATTTAATGCATTCCTGTATCTACAGTGTAGCAAGTGTTAATATGTTTAAGATTTTACAAGCACTTCTACAAGTAGATACTTACCAAATTTAGTTTACATATTATGTATAATGGCACACTTCTACAGTTTTAAGATTAGTAAATAAAATTCACCAGATAAAATTTCTTGGTTTCATTGAAGAATGTCATGCATGCCAAATAATTTTCATTGTGATACTAACCTATTCTCAGAATTGTTACTATTGATTTGAATTTTCCAATATTTGTATAATTGTTTGAAATGCTACTCCACCATTCATTTGCTTCCCATGATCTAATGCAAGGAGTATGTTATTTAAGACCAGTGTTTAGCCACCCACTTTATAAAGACTGAATTATTGTTTCAACTTCCTGATCCCCTTTGACTAGCAACAAATTTGTTAATCAATTTCTGCAAATTTTAGCTTGATTAACATGAAGTAGATAAATACATTATATTTAAGATAAACACATTATTTTTAAGAGTTATTTAGCAGAAAATATATAAAAATGAATAATAGTAGGCTGCATAATATATTTCCTCAAATGTTCTACTTCCAATGCATTATTCCTTTAGTTTAATATTCTTGACAAACTATCCACATCTTAGTATCCACATTAACAGAGTGCAGGCAAATTAAGTTCCACAAATAAAACTTGCAAAGATATATATTCTACCCCTGATCGAAAGATTTTTTTGTAGATAGTCTAATAAAGTTACTTTGCATTTGCTATAGGTGGCTGTGTATGGAGGATGGCTTTTAGCAGCAGGACTTGCATCCATTTCCTTGGTGTTACCAGCACATCTTGCATTTCGAGATTATCATTATGATGTGCAAGAAGCTTCACTTTATGCTGTGATATCACCACTAGCATGGTCCCTTGCCCTTGCTTGGCTCATATGGGCCTGCTTTACAGGCAATGGTGGTAATATTCTTATTATTTCTTTTATGTTTCTTCTTTTTGCCAATAGACAGATTAGAATTTAGAATCATCAGATAATCATAAAGGAGAGTCCAGGTCACTATATTTTGTATTTCTGTTACAAATGCTGATAAAACTGATTTAATTTTCTCTACTATGGGCACTGGAGTAGCTATCACATTTGCAGCTCTTGTAGTTAGGGTATATGGTTCATTTCCTCACTCTGGAAGGGCAATTTAGCTGTATTGAAACCTTCAACTTTGACTAGGTCATGTGAGATATCCCCATGGCCAAACATGGTTCAAAGTTTATGGTAAGAACTCTAGGTCATCTCAGTCCAATGCCATTATGACCCCTTCATTGAATGTAACAGACTGTTCTTTGAATGTCTTCATCTGATAAATGGGGCTCCTACATTTCATGGAAGAGTAAGGTTTACCTGGAGATCATGACCAATTGAAGAGTATCATAAACCAATCAAATTTCTCTACTATTTGTACTTATCTATAGGTAGGAGACAAAGTATTATACTCCACCCAAATCGATCCTGAAGTTTTACCATTTGATACAACAGAGAAAAAAGTGCATGTGTATGTGTGATGTGTGCACATGAAAAGCACAGGTAAACTCAAAAAGAACAAGTCTGTTAAATCCCAACCTTAAATAAGCACATTTCAATAAATATTGGTGACTACAACTTCACTTATTTTTTATAATTATATATTTTTTTTAAACAGGACTAGATTGCATCATCAACTTTGACTGTGTCATTGATACTTTCACTGCCACTAGATGACAATTGTTTCTTAATGTATTACCAACTAAAGAAAGTAAAACAAATGTATTTAAAGTTGGTAGTATTTCAAAATTCATTACATGATTCTTACTTTTCAAAATAAATATGTTTTCCAAACCATTAAAACCATTAATTATTGGTTTAATAATTTAACCTCTGAACTTATTTCATAAAAAAAATGACCAAAAATGATCTGTGAGGTTGATGATTTATCAAACTTTTATATTTAATGTTTATAAAATGCTCTTAAACTCTAGTTTTTATATGTTTAATCTTACCATGTATATCTTTCACGTTATTACAGCTAAATTTATAAATGCTAAACTTTATTATTAAAAATTTTTATTTGTTAGGATAATTTTTAAAAAAAATTATATTATATTTATTTTGAGAAAATAAAATTATTCTGTGTTTTAAAAAAAATTGTAAATTTGTTAATATCACAAGGAGGATAAGTAAACTTTTTCAAACTGAACTATAATCATATTTTATTTTCTTGATAGTAGAAACATAATTTATATCTTCTGATATTTAAATTTACCTGTTTTAGACAGATAGACAGACATTTTCTATTAGTTATATTTATTAACCTATAAATTAAACTATATAAAACAGCAAATTTATGTGAAATCAGATTAAACTTATTTTTTATGTAATTATCAGTAAGTTAATTTGGAATTAATCTCACTCTTCAGTTAACTATAGTAATAGCCAGTGACTAAACTTTAATCATCTTTGATAAGCAAAGTTTAGTTATCGGCTATTACTATAGTTATCTGAAGAGTGAGATTAATTCCAAATTGAACATTTTGTAGAATAGTTTACAAAAGAGTGATTTTAGAAGATTATGCAAATGATACAAATCAATATTTTTATGAGTAGGACTATGGTACAACAAAGCACAAAATTAATGTAATTTTGAGTTGAACTACACTCCATATATTTCTAGTGTTTACCTAGAATGCATTTCATTAAGATCTTCCTCAGCTGCAGTCGACATTAAGAGAATGTTAGGAAGGTCCTAACAAAATACATTCTAGCTAAACACTAACAATATATGGAGCATCAAGTACTAGTTCAACTCAAAATTATATTACTACAAATCAACCTTCTTTGTTCAAGGGCCTGTGAACACATTCCTTTGTCTGAGAGGTCTGGTACTCTTCAGCAGAATTTCTTATGCTGTTTATCTGACACAGTTTGCTGTATTTTTCTACAATGTGGGCAGCATGCGCACCTCTGTTCCATTCAGTATTGCTACAAGTGTGAGTAACAAGTGTTAATATCTAATACATATCAATAATAGCAGAAAAATCAAATTATTTATATATCATGAAGACAGAAATAGAGACAATTTGGAGAGCTATATAAATATAACAATAGAATCTGCTTCAGGTCACTGAAAAGATAACCCTTTCAATTAGTTGCTTAAGCATATAGCAATATTTATAAGAGTTCACCACAAAAAGAACTCAAAAAGACTGATCACCTTCACCATCACCATTACCATCATTAAGTATATTAAGTGTTTTATTACTAGATACCGTTGAATATAAATTATCTAAAAGTAAATGGAAACTCACACCAGAGTGTGAGTATTTGCAAAAGAATAATTTTTCCTACCTTTTTCCGAATCAATAGATGCAAAATCATAACAAATGTGGGAAGCAGGGGCAGCAAGGTACCTTCTTTCCTTATCTGTATTCATATGGAAAGTGATAGTTCATTTTGAATCCTTCAAAAGTAAGGGTGAAACAACTTTTAAAAGTAGTAGTTAATGATGACAAAGAAATTAAACTTCATGTTTCCGACTGTAATTCTTATTGCTTTTCACTATGGAGTAATAAAGTATTCTCGACTTTCCAGTTTTTTCAACATATCTTTACTTTATATCGAGATTTAACTGTATTGGAACACCACAGTGAAGCGAAATAATTATTAATTTTTAGATGAGTCGTATTTATTACACATCTGCTTCACTTTCATACCTATTTTGATGACATGTTTCGCAAATCATCGTTTGCATCTTCGGCTCTTATGCGACTGAGTGAAGCAGATGTGTAATAAATACGACTCATATAAAAATTAATAAATATCTTTACTTGATGGAAATAATCATTTCTTCCACATTAGCCGTGTATAGGCTAAGGTTTAAATGAGTAGAGCCAGATTGAAAAATTCAATGCCATAGCCGGGATTTGAACCACGGATCTCCCACTCTCCATGCGGTTGCTCTAACCCACTGAGCTATTATGACCAACATGCTGACATGACATTAAATTCTCTATTTCCATCAATTTACCTGAATAACATAGTGGTTTAACTAAGAAGCATGGGACTTAAGTACTTACAGCATAATAAGTTGCCGCAAAAGGTGTGTATCTCATTGTATATGAGAACCTCTAGTGGTCTACCAGGAAACATACGAGTCAGTTGGAGAAGTTAATGTCATGTCGGCATGTTGGCCATAGTAGCTCAATGGGTTAGAGCAACTGCACATAGAGCAAGAGATCCGTGGTTCAAATGCCGGCTATGGCATTGAATTTTTTAGTCTGGCTCTACTCATTCAAATCATAACTTTACCTTCTGTTGCTGTCATATGTATTTCATGCCTTTACTTGCTTCATAAATAAGTTGGAAAATAATGATTAAAATAGCTTTTCACCACATTTTATCAGTTGGTTTTGACCACATTTAAGTATTACAGAAGAAATAAAACTTCTGCTTTTGAAAAGTGGCAACTTTTAATTCATTCTCTGATAAGTTGTTTATCTTATTACTTAAAAATGAAAATTTAATAAATTCTGTGCAGCAGAAACTCAGGAAAAGTAAACTTTACCCTGCAAAGTACAAATCTAAGAAAAATGGTTTCAAAGTTGTTGTACATCCTAATCATTCTTCAAGTCTGTTAGAATTACATGTATTATTCATTCCATAACAGTACACACTTTGTGAATTCTGGGTGTTTGTTTATGATTGTTACTTTGATAGTCACTTACAATGACACTGCTTTCCAGCAAGCCTTTAGTTTTAACAAGTTGAAGAAAACAGATTCCCCTACATAGATAATGCCTAATAAGTTGAATGCTCTGGGCCTGTCATTTAAATTAATGAAGCCTTGCTTAGAGATCCCCACAATATCCTCTTCTGGTGGTTTATTGGAAGACTGCAAATGCAAAACTGAGAAGTGAAAGACATGTGCTTATATATTAGAGTAATGGCTTGATTGTTGGTTAGGTTTTAGAAATGTAGTACACACCTATCAGGAAAACTAGAATGAAACTTCAACAAAACAGCTATTTCAACGAAATGCACAGTAAAACTGATTGTTGCATATCACTTTATATACCCATGTGTCATTTATGTATGTATATTATGCCACAATGAAAAACTGTAAAACAATTATGGTTTCCTTTTAACATTTATCCTCATAATCATATATTTAATAACTAATAAATTCATACACCTATTGGATGAACATTAATCGCTATAATTATAAGCTCAAATTTATGATACTTATATTTTATCTTTTTAGATATATCTTGGAATTCAGATAGCGGTTCAGAAAATCATTAAAGCAGTAGCAGCTACATATTGTACTAATGTGCTACTTAATTTGGTATTCCAGTTCAATAACAGCATTTCAACATATAAACACAGTGTTTATTGTCAAGTTCATATTGCCCTCTACCAGCAACGATGCACTGAACCTATATAAAGATCTGAAAGCTTTGCTTCCATAAATTATAAACTGGTTTGAAGGACTCCATCATGATATAGTGCTGTAACTTCTGCAAGCTGTTGCTAGGGAGCAGCTGCAAGTAAATTTTAACAACTTCACGTAACACCAACCACCCACTCAGCACCAGTTTTGATAGAAATATCGTAACCAGATGATGCCATGCAGATGTGCATTTCTAGGTAACCATAAAGCACTCTGAGACCATAAGTGAGCTAAACTTCCTTACAACCCCTTAAACCTTTACGGTTGAATTCTGAAACACCTGTTTATGATGGTCCAGACTGGGAAGAGGAGGAGTATGAGGTCTACAGCATATTATTATAAAAGGTTCGTTGGAAGTGTAGCATCAATTAGAGGTGGCTAAAAATTACACATATAAGCTAAAATAACTTAACCAGAGCATAATAGTACAATCATTGTACAAATTATTAATCATTACTGTTTTGCATAACTTTTTTTATTAATAATTGCTCATGGTTCAAGTGAACAAGGGTCAATAACTGCATAATTCAACTTTCATTTTCACTTATCTCGTAAACAAGGTTTCCCACAAAATGTTTCCCTTGCCTGAAGAGGCAAGCTGACTTCAAACATTTTGAGCTCCCAGCTCACTTGTAAATTTACTTAATCAGAAATTTCTTTATTGTCTCTGGAAATACTGAGCACAAAAGTTTAATTCTATTCACTACCTCTACAATAAAGTGCAGTATTATGAGATTATTCATATGGTAGTACAGAAGCGTATAGCAGAATTTATAAAAATAAAATTATCTTGTTACACAAATATAACTATTTATAACAAAAACTTTACTTTCCTTAAGAAAATGATGTCAATTTTTCTTATTAATTGAGATCGATTTCACGAACATTTGTACACATCATCAGTCAACACATTTTGTCGTTAGGGATACAGGTTACTATGTTACTATGTTTTTTCAGTGTTACCAAAATCTGAAAATGAAATAAACCTAAAAACAGAATCAACTGCTGGTATTTCAAAATTTATTACGCAATGTGTATTTTTTAAAATAAATATCTTTTCCTAAACCATTAAATCTATCGGACCATTTAATTGTTTTAACAATTTAAGTTCAAGATTTATTTCATAGTTTAATGACCAAAAAATGATCTGCCATGCCCGACTGATCGGTTTGTTTATACTTAATGTTATGAAGGAGCATTTAAGTATAAACAAACTGATCAGTCTGCCATGGCAGATCATTTTTGGACATTAAACCATGAAATAAATATAATATAATAATAACCCATGACGCGACAGCCCTTAGAGGGCCAAGGACTACCAACCCGACTGCCGGCCTCACGCCCACTTACACACGGCAGAGGTGGACGATCATCCAACCGATACGGGAGATGTGGTCAGCATCTAAGCATCCCCCAGCTGAAATGTTGGTTTTCTTGAGCAGGGCCGCTTACCTAGTGTAAGCCTCACTTTCCTCACGATGCTGTGTGGGCACTGGTCCTATACCCGGGACCTAAAATCCCCACCACATGGGTGGGATCGAACCCGGGCCACTTTCTGTGGCTAGGGACCAAGACATGCTGCCTTAGCCCGCTACACCACGGCGCAGGACCATGAAATAAATCCTGAAGTTAAATTATTAAAACAAATGATCCAATAGATTTAATGGTTTAGGAAAATATATTTATTTTAAAAAATAAACATTGCATAATGAATAGAGAGTCAACATGAAAAATTCAATGCCATGGCAGGGATTTGAACCACGGATCTCCTGGTTTCCTCCAGTCGCTCTTAACCTTTGAGTCACCATGGCCAATGTGCCATCCTGACACTAAATTCTCCATTTGACTCATATATTACCCTGGTAGACCATTAGGGGCTCTCGCATCCAAGATACACCATTTGTGGCGACTTACTATCGTAAGTACTTAAGTCCCAGGCTTCATCATTTAACTCTTTATTTATTTTCATGTTGACTCTATTAAAAACCTTAGCCTATATACGGCTAGTGTGGAGAAATGATTAATTTCCATCAATTAACTAAAATTGCATAATGAATTTTGAAATACCAGCAGTTAATTCTGTTTTTAGGTTTGTTTCGTTTTTAGATTTTGGTAATACTGAAAAAACATAGTAACATAATAACCCGTATCCTTGGCGACAAAGTGTGTTGACTGATGATGTGGACAAATGTTTATGAAATCGATCTCAATTAATAAGAAAAATTGACTATTTCTTAAGATAAGTGAAGCTTTTGTTATAAATAGTTATATTTGTGTAATATTTATTGCTTCACTGTAGCTAGCTTCATTTTCTATGTAATAAAATTACCTGTTTTTAATTTATTGAGGATTATGTTTAATACTGACAGACCATGTTCATCTGCCTCTTTTCTCCCTCTCTCTTTGCTTTACACACATACACATGCACGCACACACACACACACATGCACACACATAATTCTGTGGCAACATTGATTTATTTTGTATATTTCTTTATTCCAAAGGTTGATATGGTGGAGCTTTTAACAATTATTATAGTGTCCATTGTTGTCACTTTGCTATTTGATCTTCCCATGCAAGAAGTCAAGGGTATTTTGATGGGAGGTGGTAAGTGACAGAATTTTGCATTGTGATTTGTGGTAAATTTGCAATAACACCTGTACCACTAACAAATGACTAATTCAGTCATTTATATTGACATGGTTGTAAAAATTTTATGTATTAACATAAGTTACTTCTTTTCCTAACAACCAAATAATAATAGTAAAAGCCTGAAAACAGAGTCTTATGGATGTCAGCACATATTTTTCAGGTCATGGCATCAATTTTGTTAAAACTTCAAGACAATTCATTTTGTGTACATTTTAGTGGTAAATATGTGATCGTCAGGGTACTAATTGTTTTCAATTACTTAATTGAAAATATTATCTGAACTAGATGTATGGTTAATATAATTTTGAGTTGAACTAATACTCAACACTCCATTTATTGCTAGTGTTAACCTAGAATATTTTTGTTAGGCCTTTCCTAACATCCTCAGCTAATGTTGAGACTTCTCCTAGAAATGCAGTCTATGAGTAGGAATTACTAAGTTGTCTTTATATCTACCTAAAGTACTGTGATTGTGTCTGTCAGAGGAACAAATTAGATATAAAGCTAGAGAGATATGGCGAAAGTTAAAATAAATATAGTTCTCGTTACTAATGACAATGGGCACTAAGCGTGTCGGCTAAAGGAAAAGAACTCTGTCACCTTCTTCACATGCAGCGTGGAACTGAATTACTATAGGATGTAGACATTACTTAAACTACATGTTCTCTGTGGAAACGTAGAGTCAGACTGGAAAATTCAATGCCATAGATGGGATTTGAACCATGGTTATTCTGGTTTCCATCCAGCCGCACTACCATTGTGCTACTATGGCCAACGTGCCAATAGGACATTAAATTCTCCAACTAACTCGTATTTTCCCAGTAAACCACTTAGAAGTTCTCATAAACACATGAGACAACTACCTTAATGGCGACTTACTATATTGTAAGTACTTTAAGGCCCGGGCTTTATAGTTAACCACTATTAGGTCGATTAATGGAAATTAATTGTTCTTTCACACTGGCCGTGTGTAGCCTAAATTGTGGAAACGTAGAGCCAGACTGAAAATTTCAATGCCATAGCCGGGATTTGAACCACGCATTGAATTGAATTTTTCGGTCTGACTCTACGTTTCCACAATTTAGCCCACACACGGCCAGTGTGAAAGAACAATTAATTTCCATTAATTGACCTAATAGTGGTTAACTATAAAGCCTAGGCCTTAAAGTACTTACAATATAGTAAGTCGCCATTAAGGTAGTTGTCTCATGTGTTTATGAGAACTCCTGAGTGGTTTACCGGGAAAATACAAGTCAGTTGGAGAATTTAATATCATATCGGCTCGTTGGCCATAGTAGCACAATGGTAGTGCAGCTGGACGGAAACCAGAATAACCGTGGTTCAGATCCCGGCTATGGCATTGCATTTTTCAGTCTGACTCTACGTTTCCACAATTTAGCCTACACACGGCCAGTGTGAAAGAACAATTAATTTCCATTATATGTTTTCTACTTTTTTGTAGGCATCCATGGGGTATAGTGCATTTAGGGGATGCTGAAACAGGAATACTTAAAAACACTTAAAATCTGTCATATCTTTATAATGGGTAACTTCAGAGATTTATCCATTTGTTGGGATATCAGCTGGGATCACTGATCATTGCATATTGACTAAGCAAATGATTTGATGAATCACCATCAAACAAACTTTCTAAAAGTATTTATAATACCAAAGGGTAAATAAGAGTACATAGTGACCAAATTCCCCAGCCGGATTGATACATGTTGTTAGATGTGTTAACTGTTACATTATGGAGCACGTACTCGTAAGTCCTTCTTTCATTACAACTACAAGGGAGCTCTGTGGCCCACCTACATTGTGTGGACTAACCTGTCTACCTCACAGTCAAAAGATCCGGAGTTCAAAACTTGATTAGGGCAACATACCCAAGTAAGGCTTTCTCCACGATTTTATCCTATTCCAAAAATAAGAATAGGCTCTATAAATCTCCGTACTCATTTAAATATAATTTCATAATTTTCCTGCAAAATTCATTGTACCATCTCAGTTAAAGGACATTAAACCATTTAAAAAAAAAAAGAAGAGTGCTCCGTAACCACCTAGCTACTAACTATATGTGCCTAAATGTTTGGAAATAGTAAGTATAATGAGTAGAGTGAAGCATTTAATCAATGTTACCAACAAATATGTGGAAAAATAAGTTTTCAAACAATGGACTTCTCATCAGATTTCAATATTGTGACTCTGTGGGTTCATGAAATTAAAGGTCCAGGTTACAAACACCAAAAATTGCTCTTTATTTCCTTAGAAACACACTTTGTCAACCTTTACAGTCGCTGTATTACGTCACATACACAATACAACTTGCAAGATCAACGACCACAACACAGCTCACACTGCTGTTCACGCACACGAGTTCAATTAACAACTGACTGTCAGTGGCAGGGGGTGGTTCCTTTTATAGCTACTCACTATTCCAGAAACTCGTGGAATGTTCTCAAACAACCAAGTCGGTGCTAGAAGAAAGATGAACTCTCCAGAAATCTGTCTCCTTCCCCCCACCATTTCAGCGAGCTTTTATCTCCGCACTGCTCTGCCTGTCTCTTTAAACTCGTCGCCCGCGCCGCCTCGAATCAACAATACATTCGCGACAATATTTATCATTGCTTTGATATATGTAGTATTCTTTTTAACTGATGTACAGTGTGGTATACTAAACCTTTAAGGATAAAAGAGCTACGAAAACAAAAATGAAACAGTTATTTCTCAGTTTTATTGTTTTGAATATCATGGAGTGAGTGTGGAGGAGTGAGAGAGTATCCTCTGGATGTGTCCGTTTATGAAACTAAATTTACATATTGGAAACAATTTACTAATTTTTTTTTCTTTTCTTTTTTTGATAATGCAGATTTCATTAACTTGTTTTTTAAACGCTTTATTTTTCTGTTATAGGCACTCCTGCGATTCTGTGTATCATTCATCTGGTTCTCTTGATTGTGTTTATTTTTCATTCTGACTTACATTTTTTACATTATTAATCTAGCTTTCATTATGACTGATTATAAAAGTCTAAACTAACCTATACAGTGATAAAAATCTCACTTCAAGATACCAAAATTATGAGTAGTCTCAAGTTTACTCTTGTATAGATTTAAAGTTAGTTAGAACTTCCTTATTACATATTTTTAACAATAACTAAATTAATTCACTGTACTCTCTATGAACTAGATTAAAAGTTACCAACATAAAGTCAAAGATAAAATTAATATACTCCCTTCATCTTAATTACTTTATTTGCCATTAATATATATTTTGTATTTATGACATACTTAATAACATCTACCTAAACTAAAGATTTAGAGAATGATTCATTGTATCTTGATGTCAGTATGGGGAGCTTAGTTGCTTAGGTGCTAACCTCTGACACTAATATTGTAAGTTCAAACCCAAACCAGAGCAATGGTTTTAAGTGAGCCCCACGTCATTAGATTTACTGGCATGTAAAAGAACCTCTATAACAAAAGCTTTGACACATCAACAGCACTGGTATGATCCTGTCAATTAACAACATTGTTAAAAAAAATTTATCTGTGATGCAGTATGTGCAGCAAAGTATGAGTGAATTTATCTTCCTATCAAGCCAAATGTTAAAATAACAGAGAATGTTAATGTTATAAATGAATATAAACTGCCTTTAAGTTTGAATGTTGTGTAAAGTTGTGAATTAATAATAAAACACCTAATAATTTACTAATAGCATTTATAACCACCTACATTTCTTTCTTCTATAACCCACCTACATATCTCAAACTGCTTAAACTGCTCGTATGCTCAAAGAAATAAACATGTCATTGTTTTGGTCAGTTTTTCCAGTTTATCCTTAAGCCATACAGAAATAGTGAAATTAGTCAGCCTATCATCTGTTATCATGGTATTAATTTATAATATGATTTACAGTTTCTTACATCTTGCTTTGCTTTCTTTTAGGATCAAGACAGAGGAGAGAAAAGGTAGAATAAAGGAATTTGTGGCCCATAAAATAACAAAACTGGTCCAGCTTTGTGGTTGTAAAGCTATAATAGGTTTGCATCAGGAGAGCACAAATTTATTTGACTTCCAGAACTTCAACTTCAATAATAATAGAACTATAAAGGCACAGGAGTGGAAGCTGGAAGCAATGTTCATATCATTAGCAGAGTGTGCCATACTGCATTACCTCATTTTTAGTATTTGTTATATTATGTTTGCATGCATTATGAATAGGATTTATGTAATTGTACATGTTTACTGGCAACCTAAAGGTATATATAAATGATAAAATATTTATTAATTAATTTCGGCATCAATGGTAGAAACTTTTACAATAATATTCAGATTATACAGACTAAGTGCAGTAATGCCAGTATTAAAAGGAGGTTGAAAACACCATAGTAATAAAAAAGCAATAAAAATAAGGTCTTTCATTGTGCGTTAAGTTTTTATTGTAGAGTGGTAAATATATCAGAATTGTTGTGTTTTATTTATATACATTTTAAAGGTTGTATTAAAAATAAATAAATTTGTATAAAAAACATGTGTTCCAAATAATTACTTTTTCTACACCTATATATTTATTTTTGTATCTCTTCTGCTTAATTGTTTCTCACAAAAGTGCATTTCTGTCTTTCCAACTTAAATCAAGATAAAAATTTGATTGCTATAAGCTGATTTTGAATTAATTTCATAGCCTTTGCATGAAATCATGAGAAGGAATAGAATGCATAGTTCAAAAAAATGTTTATATATGCACTCAAACTTATAGAAATTATTCTTAAAAATTTATACTGTCATGCATTTGACTCATGCACTGCTGTGAGGTCACATTGCCTACTTAAAAAGTGGAAGTTGGTTCATTGCTCTCTCTTCATGTGAAGGAATTGCCTCGGGTGAGCGTGTGTGTATGTGTGTGGGGAGAGCAAACTCTACTGGGACCACAAAGTATGAGGAACAACTGACTAAATAGTAAATTCAATTCCATCACGGTCTAAATTTTGTTTTTGGTTTAGTCTTCCCTTCATGAACTAATTATACCTGGATTCCTACCTCTCACAAGCTGTTCCCATCCTAGCTATGGTCACCAAGTTAGCAACTTCTAAGCTATTGGCATCGCAGAGCAGATCATGACAATATCTATTATTTAACTATACATGTTCACTTATGTAAATGTTTGTATAATGGTGTCATTACATATTTTTATAAGTACAGTGGGAATAGGTAAATACAGTAGACTTAAATGATAGTCAAATCTTTTAAGAGCTTGTTGCTAAATGAGCCTTTGACATTCCATTCTCTTTTAATGGCAAAAGATAAAAATTAAATATGTTTCCCAAAGAGGAATATAAAGTATTTCAAAATTCAAACAAGTAACAAGGAATATCTTAAAAACAGTCATCTTCTTCTTCCCTCACAGATTAAGAATTAGCTTGTTTCAATCTCACATTTCTTGAAGTCATCTTTTCCGGTGACGTCTATTAATCTTCATGCTCTAGGTATATAATTAAGAGCTTGTTTTGATATTCTTTCTTTTAACATTCAATAAAGGTATTCAATCCATTTGTTTCTACATCTTCTTATTTCCAGTGTTAATGGTTGCACACCCAATTCTTCTCTAATTACTTCTTTTCTAAAATGGTCTTCTCTCATACATCTGTAAACTGATCTTATCTCATCTCTACCATTTGTATCTTACTTTTCTTTTTCTTTACAGTCAGTGCCTCACTTCCACAAATCAGCATCGCTATTGCTATTACTTTATAAAATCTTATTTGTGTTTCTTTTCTTACTTCATATTTAAGGGCTCTCTTAACTGTTACATTTATTGCTTCAAGTTTTTTTTTTACTTTATTTCTTATATCTTGATCTAATTAGATCTAATGATGTAATTCGACCCCTGCATAATTTCAATTGCGTTAAGGCAAATGCGAAGTGCCTACTCTCATACCATCATTTCGTCTCCACCATTTCCCTTTCATTTTCTTCTCATTTTTCAGGTTTTCTTACAGGTTTGTAGTGTACATAAGGTACCGAGCGAGGTACCTTTGGCTCAGGTGGTTTCATCTGTGGCTCGCATTCGGGAGGTCCGGGTTCGATTCCCATGGCCGACCTAACTGACCCATGGGTTTCTTTGGAGGTTTTCCCGGGTCGTCAGGCGAATGCTGGGTAGGCGAATTACATCCCCCAAATTTCCTGGCCCTCCATTTCATCTCCATTGCCTGTCTCTGAACTTAGGAATCGTGGTCGGACTGTTTCCGAACTACAGTAGGGTGGGATGTCCGTGGGAGGTTTCCATCTAAGTGAAATGTAGGGAACCTGCCCTCTGCACTGACTCCTTGGGACGGTCCCTCTGTGTTTCCTCTCGCCTCAACCTTCCTCCCGGGGATGCCCCACTTGGGGGTATAGGTACAATAAAACGTGCGTGGATTCCGGGACTCGCCTACGAACTAATCCAGTTATCCAGCATGCTGTTCTTGGCCTTTGGACGGCGTTATGTTCGCTGTCCTCCAAGAGGTGGGGGGACGTTTAACGAGCCTTACAACGCAACTATCACTATGCTCATACCCGTATTCGCTTGAGAGTGATGGCAACATCTCTGCTCTATGTGGGGCATGTGTGCCAAAACACAGGTCCGGAGTATACTGGAGGTACCTAAAATGAATCCAGAATACGAGGTACATATAGCCGTAATAACACAGCTTTGTACGGGAGGAATTGTTTACCCCTGACGGATAGCGGCGTGCACATGGCATATGTAAGGAGCGTCGTCTCTCAGCAGCTACTTACAAGTCGCATGTGGCACTTCCCAGGCTTCAGTTTTGGGCGTTGCAATTCTACTCCGCAGCAGGTTTTTGGTACACATGGTACACATTATATACAGCAGACACTATACCATCAAATTTACAGGTACGCAGCGGCTTGAGTAGAGTGATAGTTCCCTGGTGAGATCCGCGAAGTTGGCGGATACGTGCAGACGCTGGTGCCAGATTGAACAACTGATCTTTTAGAGACCTCCGGACGTCTCTGTGCCCTGTCTGCTTGCAACCTGTGACCACCTGAGTTCGCCCACTTCGTCCTGGGGAATATTCGACGTCATAGAGTTGTGATGGTCACAGTGAGCGAGGTGTCCCCCTTCATATCTTATCTTTCATCCTTTTTTTACCCTACAGTAAAAAAAGAAGACCTCAGACTACTTAATTTTAGTATGGGTTTGATCAAATTTGAAATCCTTTAACTCCTATTAGTTGGTCGGCTGGTTCTATCGTTTTCCGTAAATGGTTATACTGCTCTTTTTAAGCAAATAGTACATGTTTTTCTTTACCCTGATATCAGTATTTGATTCCGGTTTACAGGAAGTTGATAGAAACACTTGCAGATTGTAGATGACGTAATGAATGCACTCTTCGGAGAACAGTTCGTGAACAGCGTGATAAAAAGGTAGCTGAAACACCTGTATTAGTCGGTGGGAGCCCCTCACCTTAAACCATGAACCAATTTCCTCAAGGAAATATATGTATATACCTATACATTTCATTTATTATTTATATATCTTAAACATGCATTGTTTTGATCAATATCGTAACAGACCTTATTAAGAAAATAAAAATTCTCGATAAATTTTCTATGTAAAGAGTACTTTATGGTAGAGGAATTTACTTGAAAATGTTCTTTCGTATTAAATTTCATCATCTTTCAAAGATACTACCAGATTTATTAAGAAAATTTGCCTCCCCAAATTATCCCTCAAGGAACGTTTACTAAAATGGATATTTGAAAAATTTCAAAAATAGCTTAACAATTTTGATTAAAATGCCCATATTCAACATATAATGTCAAATGAAATGTTTCTACACTTTGATTAACCTCAGAAGTTCTCTTCGTCGTGGATAAGTTTTGCAAAATGGTAAACCACAACAGATAGACAAAGTACCAAAAATGTACATCTCGTTAAGTCACACAATTATGTTAAATGAATTTTATTTATGCGCTTAATCATTTTGAAATATTTCTCGTTATTGGTTCCAATGTAGAAATATTTCGCCTCCCTTCCTACGCATGCAAAGAGCGGAATTCCAAAACCATCACTTAGCAAAAAGATGTTAAAAAATTTAGTATGGTTTAAGAGTGGCGAGACGTGACTTTCAAAGCACGGAAGCTTCAAATAATAATTTTCATTAATATAAGAGAGAATGACTCAGCGAACTAAGCTAATCTTTAGTACTCTTAGATGTATAGTTACACGTAGGCTTTTTTGTAGTTTACGTCCTCCAACGTTAAGTCATATCGGAGGATGAATGAAATTGGTGAACTGATCCGGGGTCAATGGAGCTTAGAGCTACCTGACATTCGTCTTTAAGGATAAGGGAAAATCCCGGATCGCTTCTAGCGCTTCATTGCACGCTTCGCTACTGATTAACAACTTTAAACAAGTGAACGTTGTTGCTGATTGGCAATTGTTTCAAACCTAAAAACCACTCAATTTGACCTTCGATAGGTTAACACCTTTAAACAAGTGAACATCATGGCTGATTGGCAATTGTTCCCAAGCTAAGAAGCAGTCAATTTGACCTTCGGTGATAAAGGCGGTATATATGTAAATGAAACACAGCGCGGTAGTGGCGTGTAGTCAAGGTTTACTATTCAAGAACTGAACAGTAGATGGCATTTACTGTCAGTATCTCTCTCAGCAGACTTTAATTTGTTTGACCTCAAATGTTCATTGCAAGCTTTTATGATCCAGCATCACCGACTAATGGCGAATCTAGAACTAAACTCTACCTACTGGACGAAATTCTTGAAGCAAAGAAAAGTCAAGTGTTACATTTATGTGCTTTCTGCATTCATAATGGTTTATTTTTATATACAGTTCTTAAAAACCTCTTCTGACACTTATTTTTTCTATCTCCAGGTTAATAGCGATAAACTTCATAGACATAGTTTAATTACACTTTTTGTAGATTAAAGAAGGATTAGAAAAGAGAATCAGTAGTCAAATGTTTCAAAACGGGCCCTATAAGCTGGCTCAACATTCCATACTCTTTCAATAACGAGAGAAACCAAATGGGAACAGCATTTTGTATTAAAAATTAAAATGAATGTTGATATTTTGAAAATGGCAGTGTCACAAACATTACTGGAAACAAACTGCATTTCTTGAAGAAATCTAAATATTTTTGTGAAATAACATTTGATCAATCTCTCATGATTTACACGTTGTGCAAGATTACAGAAAATTCCCTTCCTATGAAGGACCTCAAAGTCTATTTCCATAAAATTCAAGCTGAACATCTTTTTTCCCTTAAATACCATAAATGCCTAATATCCTTAAAATCGTATTTTAGAATATATAAAATATATAAAAAAAAAAAAAAAAAAAAAAATATTTACGCAAAGAATAGTTTGAGGTGGGTAGGAGTTTCTCGATAATCTTCCTGTTACATCTCCGGAAGATACCAAACTTTCAAATTTGGTATTTATTAGAGGTTTGTTTTACAGTTAGGACTATGCTACGGAGGGAATTCGGCTCGGAGTTTTGTCTTGGTCTACTGTACCCATGCTCCAGGTGAAGCTTCTCCAGGAGGAAGAATGAGGCGAGAGGAGAAAGAGGGCGGTTCTCCCAAGGAGCTTCAACAGTGCAGAGGACAGGGTCCCTACAATTTACTAGTTGGAAACTCCCTGACAGGCCAGTAACTACAGTAGTCCTGAAATGGCATCAGACCGGCGTGGAGACCACAGACCTACCGAAGAAGGGAGTGTTTATAGGAGTATATCATCCTGCCATGCAGCGCCGAGACTCCCGAAAGAGACCACCAGTGACACGATATGAAATGATAATGAAGAGAAATGGACGGATAGGAAACTCAGAAGATGTAATTAACCTACCCAGCATTCACATAGTGAGCCGGGAAACCTCCGAAAAAAAAAACATTGGTCAGGTAGGCCGATCACGGAAATCGAACCCGGGTTTCCCGAATCCGAACCACAGGCGAAATGCCTGAGCATTCCGTTCGGTTCTTCAGTGCATATCCATTTAAGCAGGCCATCTCCAGCGTATATACTTGTGTCACCCCCTCTTCACCATCTCTCCACATGCAGAGGAACCGTGATTCTTTTGTCTTGTGATCCAGTTCTTATATTAAACTTCCTAGATTTATCACTATAGTAAAGATGTTCTAAATAAAATTTGAACCGCTATTTTGGAATCTTTTCAGAATTTTTTTGCACAAATCAATGTGTTGTGTTTTTGATCGGATATGTGAATCCATCGACAACAAAGCATTCTCACGTCTAACTGTCATGTGAAATGTTTTGAATTTGACTCATACCAAAGTCCAATGTCGGTTGAATAAAGATGTCCAAATACATATTTTGTTTATTAACGGCAGGATAATAGCGCCCCGGTGTGTTGGAATTTCGTCCTGCAGGAGTTTGGCTAACATTGGGTCATCACTTTTACGCTCAATTAAAACTCTTCAGTCTTGGCAAGGTTACATGTAACCTTGGTAGGTCAGTGTCTGCCAACTGAGCCACCCAGACCGATAAAATGTCCGTCGAACTTCCTGGACCAGTAGCAATATTTTCATTATTAACAGCAGTTCTTAAGTGTCCTTCACGACATCCACCACTAAGGAAAAGCTAACCTGCTTTGAGTTCCCTGTACCAATTATAAATCGTTGCCTTAAGCTTCTTCGCTTAAAACTGGTCTTCACTGGATGATTACAAAATCTTTAAATTATATTAAATCAGCAGGGCAAGTTGAAGAAACAAAACAATCAACTCAGAAATCGTTATAAAATGGCTGTCATATACGGTAAACACAGTCTAAAAGTCAGTGTCACCCTCGTATGACATCTAAAAGCAAAATCCAGATATAGCCTCTAGTGCAATAATGAGACTGGCTCTGCCTCAAGTCGCCAGTGCTCTCTGATCCTGGTTCGATTCCCGATTGAGGTGAGGAATTTTTCTTAAAGTGCTATCATTCTCTACAACCTACAGAATCTGAAAGTATGCACGTGGCATTGAGCATGTTTAACAGCTGAAATTGATGTGTATGTCTTTTTTATGCAGCACATTAGACATTTTATTAAAACCTTAGCGTGTCTCAAAGCTTTTAAATTCTCCATTACAGTTATAGCCAATGCAAATACTCTCAATCCATTTTATCACATATCTCTAGATGTATTTTTTGCCTATCCCATTATATTTGCCTCCCTTTAGAGCCTCAGAGAATTATTTTCAGTCATACTACCAAATATTATACAGTCTAAAGTTACTAAAGATAACCTTCTTTTTTTCAGAAACTGATTTGATATTTTCTGTCAATCCACGAGTTTCCCATTCTTACTTATTACAAAATTTCCTGCACTTTAAGCAGTGGCGAAGCGTGTTATGAGAAGCTGGAATTGTCGCTTTCCCGAGAATTTCACGAGAAAAAGAAAAAAATATATATATGCCAAACAATATATTTCCTTTGAATACATTTTAAAATGGCATTCGCGAACATTACGTAGTGCTGCGGACAAATTGACAGCTGCTTAGATTCGAGTGACCATTTCCGTGAGCTCATTCAATACTGAATATTTATTATTTATGCATTCGTAATCTTCGTAGGTTTCCGGAAACAATTGCGTCCCTTCAATTGTTATGAAGAACTGACAGATTTTGTCACGTAAAGTGTCTGTAACGTGTGAAGAAAAGTTTAATTTTTGTTTTATCTGGTGCTTTTAAATACAACTCAGTAGATATATTCCAATAGAATTAACAATAGTATTTTACATGGATTGGTATTTAGTTGTGACAAATCGGAAATTTTTGTGAAGTTTTAAGTTATTAACAAAAGTGTGCGAATTGCATACTTTCTCCATTTTAGGCTAACAGTTCACGCGGTGTGGCCCAGCTGTGGGAAACATTGGAACGTCCGTGTGGAGAGGGGAAGCAGCAGTATGTTTTGACCAGTCTTGCAACGCAAGAAGGGCCTACAATAGAAAGAGTACTGAAGAGTGGCCTTAGTTCTTTGAGTCATTATTCTCTCTTATTTTAATAAACACTGTTATTTGGAGTTTCCCTCGCTTTGAAAGTCAAGACTTGCTACGATACCACAATCGAACATTTCTCCTGAATACTATGCATTCTTTAACATTACCCACTCTCTTCCAAAGTGGCAATTTATAAATTTTTGGTTGAATGTTGCACAGGATTATGAAAATTAATTTTCTGCCACATAAATTTAAATATAAACGTATGCATTATCTGGTTTTAGCACAGAGTATTTTTAAACATCCTACTTTTACTTTCAGTTTAGAAACGCCTACAAAAGAAACTATTTTCAAAACATTGTATAGAAAGATGCTAGAAGGAAGATGGAAGGTTGGAGGTAGAAAGAATGAGGAAGGAATTTTGGTAACGCAAAGAAGGCTGCGAGTTAAGATAGCACACATGTAGTTGAACCTTGTATCATTTTTCCTTATGGTTTATTCAGCCTGAAACTACTGTATTTGCGAGAATGCTAGCAAACAAATAGTTCCAAGAATAGCAAGCCTTGAACTTGGCACGCCATTGCAAATTTCTTGTTTACCTTGTTGATCTGAGTGCAGACATACGGCAAGGCTCTGACAGTTAAACCAGACTCTGAAGTTTGCAATAAGACAGCGAGGAAACAGAAGTTGCAGCTGCGCACGCGATTGCGGCATGTATTTCCTGTGTAGCTTATCGGAATCCTGTCGGCGCCTAGCCATTTTCCATTAATATCTTGCCTTAACAATGGCTGTCTTGTGTTTCGCAGTGACAAAAATACTTTCTGTTATCCTAACGATAGTGATAATCTCTTCTGCAGTCGAGGATGATCAGTTTTGTTACACAAATTTACCGACAACCACCACAACTGGCTTGCAGTTCACCAAAGAGGTTAATGAGTACGATTGGGTAGTTGCTGGACGTTACAAAAGTTTGTTCTGCTGTGCAAAGGGCTACTCTAAATTAGAATGGTAAGTTATCAGCTCGTTAAACCTAAATTGCTTGTTCTAACGTATTAACACAAGTTAAAAAAAAAAAAGCTATTTGTATTAAAAGTGTTAAGTCTTTTGTTCTCTAGTTCAATAAATACCACGTTATCGGTTCCTCACTTTTCTTGAAAACAGTACTATATAGCAGCGTTGTAATAGAAAATGTTCCTATTTACTGGATAAGTTACGCTAAGTATTTGTATTTTGTTTTCTGGTTTCAAATAATTTTGTTTAGAACGGATATAGGTGTGTTTAAAGTCCACTTCCGGCTTAAGGATCGTGTTCAACAGAGATAATTTTATTGTAAAACCCACTTTAAACGAGGTGTGGTTACGCAGTACAACATTTTCATAGAATAAAATAGCATTCATAAACAATATTTGGTTTAGTCACAATCGGCTACTTTTTTAAATAGCAATTTTAACCTTCTCACACGTGGTTACGCGATATCGGACATGTGAAATGATGCAAATGAACCTGGGATTCATGGAGCTTGGATCTTACGCGCCATTCATCTTTCAGGATAAGGGGAAAACCTGGGAAATACCTTATCTAAAGAACTCGCACTAATCAAGATTCAAAAACTGGGGAACTCTTGAATATGACACAAAACGCTACATCCATGCCCTCACGCTTATCACATAAAGGAGCTCCTTGCATACTTATCAGTAGTGGCCCAAAATAGCATTATTAACTAATTTTTATGAAATTTACAATATTCTCTATATTATATTCCTTGATATATAATAAAACATTTTAAATGTTAATTACTTTGCATTTTTAAGACGATACCTATACATGATACTCGAAATAACCACAATTTCGCTGTAAATCAATTTAGATTTTCAAAAATCTGTAACACATATTAGATTTGAATTCTGAATTTAGCAAACTTATATTGAATATTAGAAATGTAATAGTTTTAGAAGTTAATTAACTTAAGTTTGAACATTCTGTCATGTAGTAATCGGTATATATTGACTGTTACATAAATTATTTTGACTCAACCTGCTATAATTGCTTTACTTATTTAATATGCAATAAGCATTATATTACGTTACATTAATTTGAAAACTAGACAAAGTATGACGTTCAGAATCGATAAAAATATTAAACATTCCATTGGTTCTTTGTAGTCCATCCTAACTTAGGTAGAGCTCACATAGTGTCTCCCCTACCATGAAGACGAATTTCAAATCAATAATTTGTTTAATTAAACATGCATGATAATTGTATGACAATGTAACAAATTTTCCAAGAGTAAAATCTATATCAGGTGAGTAGTTTAAAATTAGCGGTTCCAGCGCAGACCCAAATGAGCAAGATGGTGGCCATGCGCAATCGGTATGTTTAGTGGATTTAGACAGTGTTTAGGTAGGCAGTCAATCCTCTTAATTTGCTGTACCTTATAATGCTGTGTCCTGAGGTATGATCAGAGCTTGTCTTGAGCTATGATCTGAGGCTCTAGGGTTAAGGGCTGCAGGGTTTCTTAGGTAAAGTCTGTTGGTATGGGATGTTAATATCTGAAGGATTTAATGGTTAGGTCCTGTGGTATGATCTAAGGCTCTAGGGTTAATAGTTTCACAGGTGAAGTCTGTTGGTCTCGATGGTTGAGAGCTGTAGGATTTAGGGGCTAGGTCTCTATGTATGATCAGGGAGGGGGGGGTCTAGTGCTAAGAGCTGCAGGTTTTTCACAGGTAAGGGTTTCTGGTCTGGGAGGTTTATAACTATAGCATTTGGAGGGTAGGTCCTGAGGTATGATCTGGGGGCTCTAGGGTTAAGAGTTTTCACAGACGAAGTCTGTTGGTCAGGATGGTTGAGAGCTGTAAGATCTAGAGGTTAGGTATCTATGTATGATCAGGGGGGTTCTAGTGTTAAGAGCTTCAGGTTTTCACAGGTAAAGGTTGCTGGTCTGGGAGGTTAATAGCCGTAGGATTTGGAGGGTAGATCCAGAGGTATGATCTGGAGCTCTAGGGTTAAGAGTTGTAGGGTTCATAGCTAAATGTTGTTGGTCTAGAGGATAAAGGCCGTAGGGCCGTAGGCTTATGGGCTGACGTATGGTCTTATCATTTTGAAGTTCAGTTTGCTAGTCCAGCAATTAAAGGCGGTTAATCTCGAGGCAAGTCCTACATTTATGCTTTACTATGTCATCCTATTATAAACTAACCTAACCTAATATACTCATTCAGTTCTACCTTCTTTCATCATTCTTTATTGTAACCTAGCTGTGTTTTGCTAATGGCTTCCTTTGTTGCATCTGTTAACCTAATTGTTCTCTTTACTTAAGTTCCTCTATTCTGCCACTTTAACCTAACCTAATATATCCCTTACTTTTACCTTCTTGATCATTGTTCAACTTACTTGATTCTGCTATTAAGCTGTCCTATTCTTACCTCCTTAACCTATCCTAAGCATGTTTCTTTTCTCCTCTATCTAACCCATATCTTTTAAGCTCAACTATTTTGTCTAATGCTAACTACTTGTATGTATGATGCAAATTTTTGAGGCATGTCGATGTTAGAGCTATCTTTGTCACTGCATGAGGTATATATGCTGATTACAGATCTTTATACAGTAAATTTAACCCTTTGTGTATCTGCTTCTGTTTTCCGAAAAATTGAGGTGCTTTTGTTGCTAGAGTTTCTTGTTTTTCGTACCTTCTCTATGCTTTCAGGAACTCTGTTCCACCTTGTTATGTTTTGAGGTCTTATGCTTATACTTTAGGTTTTTTGATTGTCTTTTTGATCTGAAAGGCTATGTATATTGGTTATGTTTCTCATCTCTTTTGGTTACATAGGTCTTGAGGCACGATCTTAGGGTCTGAGGTTTAAAGGATGTAGGTCTCATAGCTTAAGTTTGCAGGTCTGAAGGTTAAAGCCTGTAGGGTTAGTGGTTAGGTCGTATGGATTCTAGGTTAGATCTCTCGGTCTAGAGTTTAAGGCTGTAGGATCTGGAGGTTACGTATTGAGGTATGATCTGAGGGCTCTAGGTTAAGAGTTGTAGGCTTCATAGCTAAAGGTTGCTGGTCTGAAGGTTAAAGGCTGTAGGTTTAGTGGTTAGGTCGCATGGATTCAAGGTTAGATCTCTCGGTCTAGAGATTAAGGCTGTAGGATCTGGAGGCTACGTATTGAGGTATGTTCTGAGGGCTCTAGGGTTAAGAGTTATAAGCTTCGTAGCTAAAGGATGCTGGTCAGGAGGTTAAAACTGTAGGATCCGGAGGTTAGGTATTGAGGTATGATCTCGGAGCTCTAGGATTAAGAGCTCTAGGTTTCATAGCTAAAGGTTTTCCAGCTAGAGATATCTTCGTTTCTCTTAGAGGTATATTTGCAATGGTCTGGGCGTAGAGTTTTCATACGTATTTTCATGCAGATTGATATCTTTATACTCTTGTGTCTTTTTTCAAGCTTTCACCCCCTCTGCATCGTCTGTAATAAGTCGTAACGCTAAACCAAAGTTCTTATGCTATTTTCAAGCTTTTTCAGATGTTATGAGGTTTATGGGTGTTTCAAGGATTTTTAAGACCAAGTTCAGTTACTTAAATCATTTTATAACTAAGTAAAGGGTTTTTCAAGGATATTTCAGATTACGAGATAGTAGTTACTTTTTCAATTTACCTATTTTAACATTAACTAAAGTGCGTTCAGTTAGCTTGTAGTTCAGTAGTAGACGCCTCTCCTCTTTTATCTGGGCTGGAGACCAGCACTAGAATTTAATCCTAGTGGCAGAGTTAACGCCTTCCTCCATTTTTGTTATCTCATCTTTCTTCCTCAGGCGTCGTGAGAGTCGTAGGATAGACGTCACTTGTGTAAATAGTCATTCTGTAGCTTAGCTTACAGAGATAACCATTATCTTCTGATCTAAGTTGTCCCCTGTTGCACACTTTCTGCAATACTATAGTGTCCGTACGCGTATGTTGATACTCCATCCTCAGCAATCACTCTCTTGTCGTCATGAGGCGATAGGGCTATTTTATTAGCTTCAACTGTAGAAACATTATGTTTTCGGGATAGGATTAAGTTCATAGGAGTTCTTAGGATCTTTTGGGTTTTAAGACATTCCACATAGCTATCGAAGTTGATGTACTGCCTGATTGCGCTACGCTTTATGCCTTTGATCTTCTTGATGACACCTCCATCTATGTCGAGAGCATACATCTTAGGTCTGAGCCCTACAAAACGACAAATAATTTTTCCATTGGCTTCATCTTTAAATTTTCCCAAAACTTTCCTGTTTTTTGTAGAATGACATATATGGCCGACAGGATAATCAGCAGTATCCAGATGTTCAAGAAAACGTAACTTATCCTGGTATATATCTTTCGTAGTCACTCTATGGATGAAAGAGTCTGTATCCATGTACATGAGTTTTAGATTTTCAGTCCCGTAATACGGCAATAACACATCATAATGATATCGATACATCAAGGTTTTTGAGATATCCAGCACACACATCCCAATGTATATAGGTTTGTCGAACACTATCTCTCGAGAAGCCATGTGTACTGCAGCCAGATTAGGTCCATATATAGTTCGGTCAATGAACGTAGGCTTAGCAACCAGCTTTTCCAAAGTCTTCCAATCGGTAACAAGTCGTATATTCATTCGGTTTCTTATATTCTCCATAGTTTTTCCGAACATGGCATTGTTAAAAAGTTTGTACAGATCCTTCTCGAAATCATTTCTAGATCCTTGTCGTAGTTTGTTATTGAATTGGACATAAGGCTTTAACCAGCACGACTGTCGAAATTGTAGTACACGATGGATTTTTATCAGTTTTATCCCATGATCAAGAGCTTGCTTCAGGGTCATGTAGTGCACCACATACTTAGTTCGTGATCCAAGGTGTGGAATTAGCTTCTTTGTAGAAGAATCCTTAGGCTTGAAGCACTCGGGCAGGAATGGTAAATCATTATGCAGCTCATGAAGTTCTGTAGGATATTCAAGATCCACTTCTAAAATGTAGCCGAGTGGGTCATCTTCTCGAAGTATTTCTAGGTTAATATCTGCAGGAGAAACCCACTCAAAACCCCCATAAGGAAGGGCGTGGCACATCGCCCAGCCATATTGGTTATTTGCGTCCTCGTACGTAATATATTGAGAGGGCTTACTTGAGTCATACTCCTCCATATAGATGTTGTTCGCCTTTGCGTATCGATGAGACACTTGGCATAATCCTCCTCTTATACCTGATTCAACCATGAGTAGCTGATCGTAATCCTGTAGTAATTCTAGTTCAATTCCTGTATACAGCAGCATTGCATCCCACGTAAGTCCAGGAGATGTAAAATAATGTGCAGGATCAACTTTATGCGTTTTCAGGGTCTGGTCTCTGAATGTCTCAAACACATCAGCTAGTAGAAGAACATCTGAAGTTAGATAGAGATCGCTATACTCTCCTAATGTTTTAATGTTGAACTGTCTCCATATACTTTTTGCATGTTCATACTCTCTATCACTAATTTCTTCTTTGTTCAGCTTGTTGTAGAATGCCTCCCTCGGAGGAAGTTCTGTGTCATTCAAAACATCCCACGATGTAACGTAATCGTAGGGGAAAACACCCTTACGTGTCATCAATTTGAATTGCTCTGCTCCAAAGTACTTTAAGGTTTCAGGATATGATGTTAGATTTTTTGCTAGTTTATCCAAGCTGGTACTAAGGAAGCGATAGGTATCCACAAAGCGAAGTTTAATATTTCCAACATACTTGGAAAATGATATATAACTTTCCTCAGAGCTAGGAATAACTTCTACTCTATCGCTAGTACAGCCTAACTCCTTAACAATGAAATGGGAGTCATATCCACTCAGGTTATGTATGAAGACAGGAATATAATTAGGCGTTTTACAGGTTAGATTACACTGATTATGTAGACTTCCTCGATATTTACCACTTATATGATCATGGTCTCGTACTTTCCAGTTATCGTCGGTAAATTCTTTACCACATAAGTAGCATTCTGTAGAAGATTCGAATGATTTTTGTTGCTTATCTGTCAGAGTTAATGGAGCACCAGTTTTGTATACAGCATTAATTTTCTTTTGCGAGAGAACTTACATACTCCATAAACTTCGGTGCAGCATTATAACCTCGATATACATAGGGTTCAGTAGGAAGACCAGTCTGTAAACCTTCAATTGTAGCTGAGGATTTGACATAAACACAGAAACTCATAGGAATATGCTTCTGATATGAAACTGTATAAGAGGTTTCGGGATTAGAAGAACACCCGTGGTAAGGGGTAAGAATGCTTTCAAAGTCAGCGTATATGACATAAGGTAATTTCAACATCCTTTCATGATTCTTGAATCTAACAATAGATTTCTCCTTGGTTGGCATAACAATCTTAGCAACTCCGTGTTGGCTACATATTTTTCTATGCTCATTTAACCTCTCAACTCCTCCATTTCGATACTCAAAGTGCGTAAAACAGCGTTTGCAGATGCAGAGTTTTCCCTCACATTTGGTTTTTTGTTGATGAATAAGTCTCTCGAAATTCTTTATATAAACGTAATGATGACGTCCAGCTGAATTGCTTAACAGAAGCAGGTCGCGATGCTCAGTCAGTTCTTCATTGACAACTTTCATAGGAAACACTTGATTTTTCTCATCCAGCCCGAAAACATTTATAGAGATGTTATTTTTTCGTTCAAATTTCGGGATATCAGTCAGGCTCGTAGGAAACGAGAGGCAGGAAAAGTCATATCTCTCTTGAAGATCCTTATACTTGCTAACACGTTGAGGATCCTTTTGAATGAACTTGGCGAGAACAGCATACATAAAACACTTTTCATCTTCATAATTCTGTGGATTTATGCAGGCTCCTTTAGCTCCAATAGAGGTCGGTAGAGGGATGTAACTGGTTCCCCTCAGTCCATTATTCTTGTTGATTCTAACACGCACACCATCAACAGCTAATAAAGCCCAGCTGCTTCCTTTGAGTTGACTTTCCTCCATTTCAGTACAAAGTTTCTTGAATTTACTTTCCAAGATGGCGTCCAAGTCACTTTCTAAAAATATTGCGTGATTTGGGGTTTTAAAGGCTTTATCAGTAGTATCACCAATGGCATTCACAAACTGACATTCAGCCATGAAGTTAATTTTCACACTTTTATGGATCCTCAGTTGCTTCTGGACGGCTTGAATTATCCGCTGTTTTGATTCCTGGAGATATGTATTCAGGTCTTGGCAGGTAGAGCACTGGATGAAATATGATTTCAGTCGATCCTGGAAAGCTGTTTCATATTCTACGACATCGTCTTTATCAGGAACCATTAACAGCAATTTATGTTTGGTAGGCTCGATCTTGAGTTTCTTAGCAGCAGTTATTCTCTCGCATCTTTCTTGATGAGCATCTCTGCGATGTTCAGTACCATAAACGTCAGCACAATGTTTACATTCGTAAAACTGGCCACATAGCAGCTCATGTCTCTTTTTATTGTAGTTTTTCAGGAAACTCTTATCACATTTACCACACTTAAATTCTGGAATAGCAGTGTCTAATAGAGCTTCCATTGCTATAGTTTTTGTTGTGTGCAGGCTAATTCTCGGGGAATATTTTGCTAAGTAAGTGTCTGATACACCTTTTCACTTCTCTTCTTCACCTTGATAAGTTATCAGCGCTACTGATGATGAATTTCACTATAGAAGCTGATCCGCTACGCTATAAACACACTAGCGTAATTACAATCTAAGATCGATCAAGCTCTCTTTATACACTTAGCGCAGACCTAATAGAAAACTTCATCATCCCCTCCACCAACGGGATTCGAAGGTGGCGCTACTATCGGAGAAAGCCTAAAAGAAAACTTCATCATTCCTACCACTACCGGGGGTCTGAAGGTGGCGCTCCTATCGGAGAAAACCTAAAAGAAAACTTCATCACACCACCACCTTTGTAGCTCGAAGGTGGAACTACTATCGGGGAAAACCTAAAAGAAAACTCTATTCATTTTTGCAGTTTACGATTATTTTTAATCTAGTATACAAATCACATGAGAGAGAAAATTAGACAAATTAAAATTAAAAAAAGGAAATAAATAACTAGATTTGAAGATAAAATTTAGACAATTCTAACGAGTATAAACATGACTAAGCTACGCCTTTTAGTTTTAAAGTTACATTAGGAGCACCCGTCATCACCCTTAGGCATCTCTCCATCTTCAATCATACCCGCTTGGAGCCTTTTTATACATCTCTTAACATAACAGTTCGATTTTTCTCAAGTTCATCTATTACACCGTTTAACTCATCTACGGGGCACCCTTAGAATCCTTCACGTCATCCACAAACACACCTTCTTGAACCCTTTTAATATATTTTAACCTATTTATGTTTGTTGCTACGGACATCCGTTCTCTTTTCTTAAGTTAAATTATTACATCCTCTTGTTATGTCTGAGTCTCATGCTTATATATTAAACTTTGTGATTAAGTATTTTTATTTGAAAGTCTATGTAAATCGTTTAAGGTAAACATCTCTTCTCAACATGAGACAAGTCATGATGTATGGTCTTATGGGGTGAGCTTGTCAACACACCTAAAAGCATTTATATTCAAAGGTATTTAAATTATCCCACCGAGATTTGAACCCTGATCCTAAGGCGTAAATTACCATTTCAACAACAATTCAGACCTAAAGTATATATGTATACGCTATTTCATGGCGCTAACGTCAAGTAGTAGTTCATAAAGGGGGACTTAAGCACAATAGAATATCTAATTTGCATATAAATTGATAAGGGGTGGGGTAAGGGATAGGGGACCATTTATGAACTACTACTTGATTAATGACCTGTCAAACCCTTGTCCCAAGACGCTGGCACACCTGCATGTGATAAATAAAGAGGCTTCGTAAACAATGGGATGCCGACCAGGGGTGGAAAGACGATGCATGCTGCCTTTCTATCGCCTGCTAAGGGGTGTCCGTGCCCTTACTGACTGTCTGACTTGTAGTTTTATCAATGGCCCCCTAATCGAATCTCGTGCAGAAGAGTACTGCTTATATTGGAATAACTCCGAAACTAATTATGATAGAGAGTTCGGATAAACTTTATTACTTACATATGGTTAGCGGGTTCACTGGGTTTATGTTGTATACCTGTAGTCCTTAGTTCGAGTCCTGAATCATTTAATTTAAATATCTCTGTAACCGCTGGGTCTAGAGAAGTGAAATAACCTTTATATGGTTATGCTTCTCATAGTTAATCATATGCTGACAACGTGTAGCTCAAGGGTCCCTGGTTCAGTTCCCATCGTCCACTGAATTATGTAATTGTGTTCTATTTCTGATCTATTGCACATAGAACAACAGGGGAAAGCGCAGGTTTTTTTCATTCAACATATGCTGTGAATGATTTATGATTCCGTATCCTACAGACCCGTGGTTCGATAACCGCTTCTGCCGATATAACTTGAATCTTAAATAACTCTTGAACTAATAACGTTAGCGCCATGAAATAGCGTATACATATATACTTTAGGTCTGAATTGTTGTTGAAATGGTAATTTACGCCTTAGGATCAGGGTTCAAATCTCGGTGGGATAATTTAAATACCTTTGAATATAAATGCTTTTAGGTGTGTTGACAAGCTCACCCCATAAGACCATACATCATGACTTGTCTCATGTTGAGAAGAGATGTTTACCTTAAACGATTTACATAGACTTTCAAATAAAAATACTTAATCACAAAGTTTAATATATAAGCATGAGACTCAGACATAACAAGAGGATGTAATAATTTAACTTAAGAAAAGAGAACGGATGTCCGTAGCAACAAACATAAATAGGTTAAAATATATTAAAAGGGTTCAAGAAGGTGTGTTTGTGGATGACGTGAAGGATTCTAAGGGTGCCCCGTAGATGAGTTAAACGGTGTAATAGATGAACTTGAGAAAAATCGAACTGTTATGTTAAGAGATGTATAAAAAGGCTCCAAGCGGGTATGATTGAAGATGGAGAGATGCCTAAGGGTGATGACGGGTGCTCCTAATGTAACTTTAAAACTAAAAGGCGTAGCTTAGTCATGTTTATACTCGTTAGAATTGTCTAAATTTTATCTTCAAATCTAGTTATTTATTTCCTTTTTTTAATTTTAATTTGTCTAATTTTCTCTCTCATGTGATTTGTATACTAGATTAAAAATAATCGTAAACTGCAAAAATGAATAGAGTTTTCTTTTAGGTTTTCCCCGATAGTAGTTCCACCTTCGAGCTACAAAGGTGGTGGTGTGATGAAGTTTTCTTTTAGGTTTTCTCCGATAGGAGCGCCACCTTCAGACCCCCGGTAGTGGTAGGAATGATGAAGTTTTCTTTTAGGCTTTCTCCGATAGTAGCGCCACCTTCGAATCCCGTTGGTGGAGGGGATGATGAAGTTTTCTATTAGGTCTGCGCTAAGTGTATAAAGAGAGCTTGATCGATCTTAGATTGTAATTACGCTAGTGTGTTTATAGCGTAGCGGATCAGCTTCTATAGTGAAATTCATCATCAGTAGCGCTGATAACTTATCAAGGTGAAGAAGAGAAGTGAAAAGGTGTATCAGACACTTACTTAGCAAAATATTCCCCGAGAATTAGCCTGCACACAACAAAAACTATAGCAATGGAAGCTCTATTAGACACTGCTATTCCAGAATTTAAGTGTGGTAAATGTGATAAGAGTTTCCTGAAAAACTACAATAAAAAGAGACATGAGCTGCTATGTGGCCAGTTTTACGAATGTAAACATTGTGCTGACGTTTATGGTACTGAACATCGCAGAGATGCTCATCAAGAAAGATGCGAGAGAATAACTGCTGCTAAGAAACTCAAGATCGAGCCTACCAAACATAAATTGCTGTTAATGGTTCCTGATAAAGACGATGTCGTAGAATATGAAACAGCTTTCCAGGATCGACTGAAATCATATTTCATCCAGTGCTCTACCTGCCAAGACCTGAATACATATCTCCAGGAATCAAAACAGCGGATAATTCAAGCCGTCCAGAAGCAACTGAGGATCCATAAAAGTGTGAAAATTAACTTCATGGCTGAATGTCAGTTTGTGAATGCCATTGGTGATACTACTGATAAAGCCTTTAAAACCCCAAATCACGCAATATTTTTAGAAAGTGACTTGGACGCCATCTTGGAAAGTAAATTCAAGAAACTTTGTACTGAAATGGAGGAAAGTCAACTCAAAGGAAGCAGCTGGGCTTTATTAGCTGTTGATGGTGTGCGTGTTAGAATCAACAAGAATAATGGACTGAGGGGAACCAGTTACATCCCTCTACCGACCTCTATTGGAGCTAAAGGAGCCTGCATAAATCCACAGAATTATGAAGATGAAAAGTGTTTTATGTATGCTGTTCTCGCCAAGTTCATTCAAAAGGATCCTCAACGTGTTAGCAAGTATAAGGATCTTCAAGAGAGATATGACTTTTCCTGCCTCTCGTTTCCTACGAGCCTGACTGATATCCCGAAATTTGAACGAAAAAATAACATCTCTATAAATGTTTTCGGGCTGGATGAGAAAAATCAAGTGTTTCCTATGAAAGTTGTCAATGAAGAACTGACTGAGCATCGCGACCTGCTTCTGTTAAGCAATTCAGCTGGACGTCATCATTACGTTTATATAAAGAATTTCGAGAGACTTATTCATCAACAAAAAACCAAATGTGAGGGAAAACTCTGCATCTGCAAACGCTGTTTTACGCACTTTGAGTATCGAAATGGAGGAGTTGAGAGGTTAAATGAGCATAGAAAAATATGTAGCCAACACGGAGTTGCTAAGATTGTTATGCCAACCAAGGAGAAATCTATTGTTAGATTCAAGAATCATGAAAGGATGTTGAAATTACCTTATGTCATATACGCTGACTTTGAAAGCATTCTTACCCCTTACCACGGGTGTTCTTCTAATCCCGAAACCTCTTATACAGTTTCATATCAGAAGCATATTCCTATGAGTTTCTGTGTTTATGTCAAATCCTCAGCTACAATTGAAGGTTTACAGACTGGTCTTCCTACTGAACCCTATGTATATCGAGGTTATAATGCTGCACCGAAGTTTATGGAGTATGTAAGTTCTCTCGCAAAAGAAAATTAATGCTGTATACAAAACTGGTGCTCCATTAACTCTGACAGATAAGCAACAAAAATCATTCGAATCTTCTACAGAATGCTACTTATGTGGTAAAGAATTTACCGACGATAACTGGAAAGTACGAGACCATGATCATATAAGTGGTAAATATCGAGGAAGTCTACATAATCAGTGTAATCTAACCTGTAAAACGCCTAATTATATTCCTGTCTTCATACATAACCTGAGTGGATATGACTCCCATTTCATTGTTAAGGAGTTAGGCTGTACTAGCGATAGAGTAGAAGTTATTCCTAGCTCTGAGGAAAGTTATATATCATTTTCCAAGTATGTTGGAAATATTAAACTTCGCTTTGTGGATACCTATCGCTTCCTTAGTACCAGCTTGGATAAACTAGCAAAAAATCTAACATCATATCCTGAAACCTTAAAGTACTTTGGAGCAGAGCAATTCAAATTGATGACACGTAAGGGTGTTTTCCCCTACGATTACGTTACATCGTGGGATGTTTTGAATGACACAGAACTTCCTCCGAGGGAGGCATTCTACAACAAGCTGAACAAAGAAGAAATTAGTGATAGAGAGTATGAACATGCAAAAAGTATATGGAGACAGTTCAACATTAAAACATTAGGAGAGTATAGCGATCTCTATCTAACTTCAGATGTTCTTCTACTAGCTGATGTGTTTGAGACATTCAGAGACCAGACCCTGAAAACGCATAAAGTTGATCCTGCACATTATTTTACATCTCCTGGACTTACGTGGGATGCAATGCTGCTGTATACAGGAATTGAACTAGAATTACTACAGGATTACGATCAGCTACTCATGGTTGAATCAGGTATAAGAGGAGGATTATGCCAAGTGTCTCATCGATACGCAAAGGCGAACAACATCTATATGGAGGAGTATGACTCAAGTAAGCCCTCTCAATATATTACGTACGAGGACGCAAATAACCAATATGGCTGGGCGATGTGCCACGCCCTTCCTTATGGGGGTTTTGAGTGGGTTTCTCCTGCAGATATTAACCTAGAAATACTTCGAGAAGATGACCCACTCGGCTACATTTTAGAAGTGGATCTTGAATATCCTACAGAACTTCATGAGCTGCATAATGATTTACCATTCCTGCCCGAGTGCTTCAAGCCTAAGGATTCTTCTACAAAGAAGCTAATTCCACACCTTGGATCACGAACTAAGTATGTGGTGCACTACATGACCCTGAAGCAAGCTCTTGATCATGGGATAAAACTGATAAAAATCCATCGTGTACTACAATTTCGACAGTCGTGCTGGTTAAAGCCTTATGTCCAATTCAATAACAAACTACGACAAGGATCTAGAAATGATTTCGAGAAGGATCTGTACAAACTTTTTAACAATGCCATGTTCGGAAAAACTATGGAGAATATAAGAAACCGAATGAATATACGACTTGTTACCGATTGGAAGACTTTGGAAAAGCTGGTTGCTAAGCCTACGTTCATTGACCGAACTATATATGGACCTAATCTGGCTGCAGTACACATGGCTTCTCGAGAGATAGTGTTCGACAAACCTATATACATTGGGATGTGTGTGCTGGATATCTCAAAAACCTTGATGTATCGATATCATTATGATGTGTTATTGCCGTATTACGGGACTGAAAATCTAAAACTCATGTACATGGATACAGACTCTTTCATCCATAGAGTGACTACGAAAGATATATACCAGGATAAGTTACGTTTTCTTGAACATCTGGATACTGCTGATTATCCTGTCGGCCATATATGTCATTCTACAAAAAACAGGAAAGTTTTGGGAAAATTTAAAGATGAAGCCAATGGAAAAATTATTTGTCGTTTTGTAGGGCTCAGACCTAAGATGTATGCTCTCGACATAGATGGAGGTGTCATCAAGAAGATCAAAGGCATAAAGCGTAGCGCAATCAGGCAGTACATCAACTTCGATAGCTATGTGGAATGTCTTAAAACCCAAAAGATCCTAAGAACTCCTATGAACTTAATCCTATCCCGAAAACATAATGTTTCTACAGTTGAAGCTAATAAAATAGCCCTATCGCCTCATGACGACAAGAGAGTGATTGCTGAGGATGGAGTATCAACATACGCGTACGGACACTATAGTATTGCAGAAAGTGTGCAACAGGGGACAACTTAGATCAGAAGATAATGGTTATCTCTGTAAGCTAAGCTACAGAATGACTATTTACACAAGTGACGTCTATCCTACGACTCTCACGACGCCTGAGGAAGAAAGATGAGATAACAAAAATGGAGGAAGGCGTTAACTCTGCCACTAGGATTAAATTCTAGTGCTGGTCTCCAGCCCAGATAAAAGAGGAGAGGCGTCTACTACTGAACTACAAGCTAACTGAACGCACTTTAGTTAATGTTAAAATAGGTAAATTGAAAAAGTAACTACTATCTCGTAATCTGAAATATCCTTGAAAAACCCTTTACTTAGTTATAAAATGATTTAAGTAACTGAACTTGGTCTTAAAAATCCTTGAAACACCCATAAACCTCATAACATCTGAAAAAGCTTGAAAATAGCATAAGAACTTTGGTTTAGCGTTACGACTTATTACAGACGATGCAGAGGGGGTGAAAGCTTGAAAAAAGACACAAGAGTATAAAGATATCAATCTGCATGAAAATACGTATGAAAACTCTACGCCCAGACCATTGCAAATATACCTCTAAGAGAAACGAAGATATCTCTAGCTGGAAAACCTTTAGCTATGAAACCTAGAGCTCTTAATCCTAGAGCTCCGAGATCATACCTCAATACCTAACCTCCGGATCCTACAGTTTTAAACTCCTGACCAGCATCCTTTAGCTACGAAGCTTATAACTCTTAACCCTAGAGCCCTCAGAACATACCTCAATACGTAGCCTCCAGATCCTACAGCCTTAATCTCTAGACCGAGAGATCTAACCTTGAATCCATGCGACCTAACCACTAAACCTACAGCCTTTAACCTTCAGACCAGCAACCTTTAGCTATGAAGCCTACAACTCTTAACCTAGAGCCCTCAGATCATACCTCAATACGTAACCTCCAGATCCTACAGCCTTAAACTCTAGACCGAGAGATCTAACCTAGAATCCATACGACCTAACCACTAACCCTACAGGCTTTAACCTTCAGACCTGCAAACTTAAGCTATGAGACCTACATCCTTTAAACCTCAGACCCTAAGATCGTGCCTCAAGACCTATGTAACCAAAAGAGATGAGAAACATAACCAATATACATAGCCTTTCAGATCAAAAAGACAATCAAAAAACCTAAAGTATAAGCATAAGACCTCAAAACATAACAAGGTGGAACAGAGTTCCTGAAAGCATAGAGAAGGTACGAAAAACAAGAAACTCTAGCAACAAAAGCACCTCAATTTTTCGGAAAACAGAAGCAGATACACAAAGGGTTAAATTTACTGTATAAAGATCTGTAATCAGCATATATACCTCATGCAGTGACAAAGATAGCTCTAACATCGACATGCCTCAAAAATTTGCATCATACATACAAGTAGTTAGCATTAGACAAAATAGTTGAGCTTAAAAGATATGGGTTAGATAGAGGAGAAAAGAAACATGCTTAGGATAGGTTAAGGAGGAAAGAATAGGACAGCTTAATAGCAGAATCAAGTAAGTTGAACAATGATCAAGAAGGTAAAAGTAAGGGATATATTAGGTTAGGTTAAAGTGGCAGAATAGAGGAACTTAAGTAAAGAGAACAATTAGGTTAACAGATGCAACAAAGGAAGCCATTAGCAAAACACAGCTAGGTTACAATAAAGAATGATGAAAGAAGGTAGAACTGAATGAGTATATTAGGTTAGGTTAGTTTATAATAGGATGACATAGTAAAGCATAAATGTAGGACTTGCCTCGAGATTAACCGCCTTTAATTGCTGGACTAGCAAACTGAACTTCAAAATGATAAGACCATACGTCAGCCCATAAGCCTACGGCCCTACGGCCTTTATCCTCTAGACCAACAACATTTAGCTATGAACCCTACAACTCTTAACCCTAGAGCTCCAGATCATACCTCTGGATCTACCCTCCAAATCCTACGGCTATTAACCTCCCAGACCAGCAACCTTTACCTGTGAAAACCTGAAGCTCTTAACACTAGAACCCCCCTGATCATACATAGATACCTAACCTCTAGATCTTACAGCTCTCAACCATCCTGACCAACAGACTTCGTCTGTGAAAACTCTTAACCCTAGAGCCCCCAGATCATACCTCAGGACCTACCCTCCAAATGCTATAGTTATAAACCTCCCAGACCAGAAACCCTTACCTGTGAAAAACCTGCAGCTCTTAGCACTAGACCCCCCCCTCCCTGATCATACATAGAGACCTAGCCCCTAAATCCTACAGCTCTCAACCATCGAGACCAACAGACTTCACCTGTGAAACTATTAACCCTAGAGCCTTAGATCATACCACAGGACCTAACCATTAAATCCTTCAGATATTAACATCCCATACCAACAGACTTTACCTAAGAAACCCTGCAGCCCTTAACCCTAGAGCCTCAGATCATAGCTCAAGACAAGCTCTGATCATACCTCAGGACACAGCATTATAAGGTACAGCAAATTAAGAGGATTGACTGCCTACATAAACACTGTCTAAATCCACTAAACATACCGATTGCGCATGGCCACCATCTTGCTCATTTGGGTCTGCGCTGGAACCGCTAATTTTAAACTACTCAGGTGGAGGTTAAACAACAAAATATACCCAGCTCTTTTTTAGTGTTATAAATTGGAATTTGCTCTTCAATTTGATATGCGTTTGTTCACTCCAGGCACAATACTTATATTTAAAGTAATTATTTATGTGAGGTAAGTTGGTGTTTACTGGCGAGTAACAAAACTTAACGTCTGAGACGTTAGCGCCAGGGCTTAAATTTAAAAAACATGATAAAAATCAAACCTCGCTAGTCTCATACGTAATTTTATCCCTTATCTAAGAAAAAATCGACTTGAATTATGACTTATAAAAGTATTAGACATTGTTTTACAAAATATTTAGCATCGATGTCTTTACTAGGTGTAAAGTGATATAGGAGAATGAATAGCGAACAATCGTAACTATGGTGATGCAAAAATAACAAATGGTAAACTGTATGTCAAAATGAGTGATTCAGGCGACAAAAGTTTCATACTTGAAGAACTCCAAGAAGAAGCTCGAATTGCTTATCTTAGTTTGCTGCCACTAAAGTCATCTGTAATGTATGACAATGTTTATGTTTTAATAAATGGTGCAGTTCAAAAAGTGTTACTAATATTTGGGAGGAAGTGCTTTTAGCATATTTTTAAGAGAAATCACCGCTACTAATATCACTTAGTCTGTGGTCGGTATATTGTAGATATCATAAGTTTGCTTCTTGTTTTCCAGATAACTAAAGAAAAATTCTTATTGATCATCGTACTAACCCCTCCAGAGGTATTTAGTCAAAGAGATTATAATATAATGTCTTTGACACTATGCTCCTGAAGAATAATGTGTTTTTGTCTTGAAATTTTAACTTTATTCTACTACTTGACCTGCTATATTGATTCTGGTAGAGATAATTCAACTCTTTTGCAGAGGTTATTCATGTTTAACAGCAAAAGGCCTACTTTTCAGTAACAAAAGTATCGCGTAATGATGGCGGATAAATATAGTAATACTTTCTCTTCTAATACCCATAGTAAGTAGGGGAGGTATCATATTAAAAGCTGTATGTTTGTACATGATTGAACACTACAATTCAAAAAACGAAATGTGATTTAAGTGCCAAGTATTGCAAGTTCTTCCAAAAACGTGACACAGCGATTTTTAGGGAAATATCCTCTCCCCAGAGTACTCTTTACTTAAAATATTTTTCGAAAATATTTATTTTCTCAAAAAATGGCACTAAGAACATCAATTAAAATACCATATATTTAAGATACTTTCATTACATTTCAGATGGCTTTTGCATAACCAGTAAATGGGAAGAGAAACAAAATCTCAACGTAAAACATATGTATCTTATTAAAAACAATTTATGCCAAATAAATATTTTGTGGCGTGGAAAATCTTCCAGACATTCTTTGTTATTTGCGTTCACTGACCCCGACAAAAAGCTTACCTTGATGACAATAATGTATTATATTGTTATAATAAAGCAATGCAAATGAAATGTTTAACATGCTTAGAAAATGAAATGTCAAATACCTCAAATAGCAACCTCCTCTTAAGAATTTAATTAGAGGTTAAAGTCAGCTGTATTCCCGCATTTCCCTTGCATTGCGCTTAAAAGAAAATTAGCAAGCATATAATTTTGATATGTTTATCTTGATTAGCATGATGTAATTAGAAGAATAAGCGTTTGTAAGGATAGTATACTGCAGTAGAGAAAGTTATTTGAGTACAACACTTCAGACTTTTAAAAATAATACTGCATCTCGCATTTTGTAGTGTGAAATATGCATAACTTCACAGAGAAAAATCCCAAGTCCTACACCCTAGAGGATCAAGGTAAACTTTATCCATCTTTAATGTGAAGTTTTGATCTATAGGTTGGTATTACTATTAAATATGGCCCATTTGTCTAATTATATGGTTTTTTTTTTCTTTTAAAGTATGTGCAAGTTGTTTTCTTCACTTTTTCTTCGAGCAGAGTTTTCTTTAAATATTTTCTGGCCAATGTGGCCTCTTTTCTCAGAAAATTTCTATTCTCGATAAGAAACCAAAAGAAAATTTCCCTGATCTTATAAACGAAAAACTTGATGACGCTGGATGAAACTTAGAACGAAGTACACATAAATCTTTGAGGAAGCCTGCACAGCAATCAGAAATTTCGCAAACCTGGAAGTGAACTGCCACTAAATGATTACAGTTAAACTCCTATAAGACAAGTGTAGTTCAGGACCTGTAAACACGCGATAATATGACCACAGTTAATTTCTGGAAGTAGATATTGGACTATATTGACACTAGTTTTGTTCAACAGCGTAGTTTTTGCCTATAGAGAAGTCGTGCTTTTGTTTATATGGTTTAGAAAGATAAACGAGTGTCAGCGTGTTACAAAAATATGTGAGAGATGCATAGTAGAGCAAAGGAATTATTTTCAATGACTCTATGGCGAAGGTATAAGTTATTTTAGTTAATAATTTCCATGAGAAACTATGGGTTTCAAATTAAGGTATATTAATATCGGACAAATATTGTGCTTCCCAGTGCCAAGAAAACTCTTATTGGATTGGCAAAGCGTTCAAAGGCAGGCTCTTATGAAGTTAACAGTAAAATTGCGCATTAATTTTAAGTGCTAGTGACGCAACAAATAGAAAAATAAAATAATAATTTTAAACTTGTAAATTAAGCTTGGCTTAACAGGTTTTGGAATCCATTATCAAATTTATGTTACACCCAAGTGCGCCTCACGATGTAGGGTACGTCAAGTGCGACGTAACAATACGAAAGACCGCTCATGTTTCTCTGCATGATGCCCTAACTCAAGGTAATAAAAGATGGCATAACTTACGTTTATCTTTTACGAGAGCGACACTGAACATTTTTATGTCATGCCGATTTGCGCTAATAGTTTTGTCATGATTTGAAGATCCTGTGTTCACCTAACAATTAATTTCCCTAAGAATATTTCGAAGATCCTTATAAAATCATTTTTGCGAAGATTCTAAGGCAAAAATGTATAATTAGCGCACCGAATTCAAAAGAGAATGCTTTCTTTTCTGTTTACTTCGTAAAGAAATCTCAAAACGTGTTAACTATGACAATATTGCCACTGTTAGAACAATGTTTGAAGATCAGTGAGTGTCTGTTGAATGTTTAGCGATATTTGGTATTGATATTAATCAAGCCCAAAACACCGTGCATCAACAGACGTGAGAAAACTTGGTTATGGACGGATTCCATGTCAACTGCCTCCCGATCAAAAACAACACACTGATTTTACCTAAAAAGCTTTGGAAAAATTTCAAGATGCACTTTAAATTTTGTTTGGAATATCATAGTGGTAATGAATCCTGGATTTAATTTACGGTCCTGAGAAAGAAGTCAGTCGAACAGAACCTAGGTCTACAAAATTCCAAAAAATTGTAGTTCTAGTAAGAAGATGGTTGCTAGTTTTTCTGTCTCTCTCTCCTCGCTCTTTCTCTAAAACGGGCCATATATGAAAAATTCAGTGCCATAGCCGGGATTTGAACCACAGATCTTCTGATTTCCGTCCAGCCGCTCTAACCATTTGAGCTACCATGGCCAACGTGCCAACATGACATTACATTCTCCAACAGACTCGTGTTTTTCCCGGTAAACCACTAGGAGTTCTCATAAACACATGAGACAACTACCTTAATGGCAACTTACTATGCTGTAAGTACTTTAAGACCCGGGCGAGTTGGAGAATTTAATGTCATGTTGGCACGTTGGCCATGGTAGCTCAAATGGTTAGAGCGGCTGGACGGAAACCAGATGATCTGTGGTCCAAATCCCGGCTATGGCATTGAATTTTTCATTCTGGATCTACCCTTTCATAGTGCGTCCTACACACGGCTAGTGTGAAAGAACAATTAATTTCCATTAATTGTACCTAATAGTGGTCCACACTATAAAGCCTGGGCTTTAAAGTACTTAAAGCATAGTAAGTCACCATTAAAGTAGTTGTCTCATGCATTTATAAGAACTCCTAGTGGTTTACCGGGAAAAGCATGAGTCAGTTGGAGAATTTAATGTCATATCGGCACGTTGGCCATAGTAGCTCAAATAGTTAGAGCGGCTGGACGGAAACCAGAAGATCCGTCGTTCAAATCCCGGCTATGGCATTGAATTTTTCAGTCTGGCTCTACTCTTTCATAGTGCGTCCTACACACAGCTTGTGTGAAAGAAAAATTAATTTCCGCGAGAAAATTTGGTTATGGACGGATTCCAAATAAACTGCCTCCCGATCAAAAACAACGCATTGATTTTACCTAAAAAGCTTTGGAAAATTTTCAAGATGCACTTTAAATTTTGTTTGGAATATCATTAGTGGTAATGAATCCTGGATTTAATTTATGGTCCTGAAAAAGAAGTCAGTCGAACAGAACCTAGATCTACAAAATTCCAAAAATGTGTAGTTATAGTAAGAAGATGGTTGCTAGTTTCTCTCTCTCTCTCCCCATCTCACTCTCTCACTCTCTTTCTCTAAAACGAGCCATATTACTAAAATAGCATTAGGAGATGGACCTACCAATACTACCGAATGATATACAAATATCTGTTTACCTCACATTTCTTGAAACAATTCGTGAAAAACGCCAAAAGCAAAAACAGTATTATGTTACGACATCGCAAAACTATCTGGATGCCCTAAAGGTCAGCACCATGGACCCTTACCATACAGCCCTAAACTAGCACCTTATGATTTCTTCCTGTTTTCTGAAATTAAAGATGAAAACGTGGAATCACTATTTCATCAAATTGAAGCAGTGAAACATTTAAAAACCTGTTTTCTGCAGCGTCTCAGGAAAAGTGACTTCACTGCTTTAAGGACTAGTTTCATCCTGTTCAAAAGTATATTGACATTAATAGGGAACATTATAAACTACAATAAAATCATTTAAATTCGTCAAAACTAATCCTTATTTGATTTTCTTAAGCTTTTCAGGATTACACTCGTAACGAGTAAAAACAAATTACTTCATTGATGAGGGTAGCATTATCTTTAATGATAAACGAAGATATTGTCAACAAAACTCGGCTTAAAGGATAAATATATTTTCAGTTCATCCATTATAGTGCTTAGGAACTACCTCATACATTAAAATAAATCTGATATATGTACCCCATAACCTTCTGTACTTTCGTTCACGCAACTATTCTTAAAAATGCTACTCTATTGTTTTCAGGTCAATAGAAATAAACGTTTCTTCAAATTATTCAATTATATATTTCCTTGTCGGTACATTGGGAATAGCGAAATACAGCAGGTTTAAGTGATATCAAATCTTTACAGATCGTCGTTATGTAATGACTTAAATTCTGCCCTCTTTGCACGTACTTAAAAAGAGGCTTCCCACGGAGAAAAGTGTATGTATTGGAAATTTCTTTTTACAAATGGCAGGTAATTTCTCAAAAATGGTTCACTCTCCACCAAAAGTATATTTCACGTAAACTACATTTTTCAGTAGTAAGGTTTTGTCAATGTCTTAAGCTTTCACGGTCAGGGTGGACCAGACCAATGCCACAGGTGTATGGACTTTCATCACTCCAGCATGGCCTGCGAGCGCAAGCTCGCATGCCTGCAGTGAGCTGGACCTCATCTCCTGAGGGAATGCGACAAGGCGCCCGAGGAGAAAACATGTGCCAACTGCCTGCTGCCAGGACCACGTCAGCAGCTACAAAGGCTGAGTGGCGCGGCAGAGAATAATAGAGAGCCGCCGCGGAGGTAGGACGGGAACGGCAACAGTCCGTCCCGGTGTCTCCTTCGCGACCGCATTCGGCAGGGCTGAGCGAACTCTGCAAGATGCAGAGCAAGCGGCACAACAGCCCAACCCGCCGCAGCCTCCACAAGGGGCACCGTTACGCAGCTTCCTAAAAAGGGCCGCAAGGCTCAAAGGACAGCGCAGCCTGTGCCACAGACAGCAGCACCTCCCGCCATGGAGGAGACCCCGAGCTGAGTGTACTGGCCAGGCTGTACAGCCAACTAGAGCACCTGCACCAACCCTGTCATCCTTCGAAGGGACCATCTCTTGCACGGATGTCGACGAATTCAGGGAACTTTTCCTGTGGTTCGGCGACGTCCTCCAGGGGGTGCTTCCTGCTGTAACCGTAGTATCAGGCAGCGATTAGGAGGCGGCGAATTAATCGAAGTCAAATAATTAAAAAAAGATAAATTTATAGAAATGATTTGCTAAACTAATATAACAATCTTGTTATAATAATATGAAATTAGAATGATTAAAATAGCAGTTGACTTAAATAATAAGAAGGGAAGAATATAATTCAATATAACATATATACTAGCATCCGGGCAAGAAAGAGAAAATATTCTTGTAAAAATCTGTACACGTCGGAGAGACAGGAAGGAAGGACCGTTACCTTCTTCAATGTCTGAAAACTATTGTATTCTTTCAGCTAGGAATGTTTTGGGACAAAGGACTTTCAAAGTGCAGTTGATCATGAACGCTAATGAGATTTTCTTCGCTGATTTGGTAACGATGTATGCCGTTACAAACAACTCAGGGTAGGTGTTCCCCAAATCAGGGTGGGCGGAACGTCAGTGAGACATATGAGTTTTGTAAACCAATGCGAAAATTCGGAATAAAATGAGAAACCAATAATAATGTAACATTTGAGAAGGATGAGCTAGTTTGGTCATGTGATAAAGTTGGAGAGGGGATTAGAATAAGGTTCGAACTGAATGATGAAGTAAGAAAAACCTTACTTACAAGTTGATACTACGACAGGAAGAAAGCGTTCATGTGCATTAAGAAGAGAAGCGAAGATTTCGAAGTCTGAAAGGTGGTCACCGATCCAAGTCGATAAACCAACATAGATTCAAGAATTAAACCAAATAATTCTACAACAAACAAAGTATTATTAATACGACTGAGTAGCCAACAACCACAAAAATCCATTTCCTACAACCATTCACCTGAGGATAACAGAACTCATAGCTCCAATTAAGCTCCAATTAGAACCCAATTAATTTAACGATGGTATGTGGGTTTGCCGCACTGCCCTTAGGAGCTGCAAAGCCGAGCTTACCAGTAATGCAAAAGTCATCCATAATGAAGAGGAATTCTAAGAACATTTCCAAAAAAATTAAGATAGGTATACATTTAACTTACAACGAAACTATTTTAAGGATGCAGTATTTAAATCAAATTCGTTAGCACGTGAAACTTTCCAAATTTATTCATCAATACTCTGGGATGGGAGATATGTGAGTTGTGTCCCCATACACACATTTTCTAACATTTCTGTTATTCAGGAAGTCTCAAAACATGTATTTTCGGTAAAATGTCTGTATTCAACTTTGGGCGAGATATTATTTCACTATTTGGTACACTAGTAGAGAAAGTAAAAATCATGATCAATCATGTAGATAAAACGTTTCAAAATATTAATTTTAGAGAGAATTAAAGTGGTAATTATTCATTAGCTCGGATTAAGAAATATTACTTACACGCTGATTACAAATAACACAAAATATCAGATACAAGAATATACAATGTTATGTAAATAGTGGCTTATTTAGAAGTAAGCTTCTTTCCATTCCTGATGGCACAGTCTAATTGTGATGTGATGCACTCGCGTGATTTTCCCTCCAACCTTCTTACAAACGCTCATTCCTCTGTATATTTCACGTTAATTGGGATAAATATTTGCAAAAAGAATCTTATTACTAAATTCCTTGTAGTTACAAGGGAAATATGGGAATATAACAGACTTTAAGGCACAGTCAAATCTTTAAAGAACTGGACGCTACGTGAGAGCTGTGAAATTCTCTTGTCTTTGCATGGCCAAGGCAAAAAAATGAATAAATAAATGAATAAATGAATAAATATAAATAAATATAAATAAATAAATATAAATAAATATAAATAAATATAAATATAAATAACTAAATAAATATAAATATAAATAACTAAATAAATATAAATATATATAATTAAATATACATACATAAACACATAAATAATTCAATAAATAATTAATTCAATAAATAATTAATTCAATCAATAATCAATTCAATCAATAAATAATCAATTCAATCAATAAATAATCAATTCAATCAATAAATAATCAATTCAATCAATAAATAATCAATTCAATCAATAAATAATCAATTCAATCAATAAATAATCAATTCAATCAATAAATAATCAATTCAATCAATAAATAATCAATTCAATCAATAAATAATTAATTCAATCAATAAATAATCAATTCAATCAATAAATAATCAATTAAATCAATAAATAATCAATTAAATCAATAAATAATCAATTAAATCAATAAATAATCAATTAAATCAATCAATAATTAAATCAATCAATAATTAAATCAATCAATAATTACATCAATCAATAATTACATCAATCAATCATTAAATCAATCAATCATGAAATCAATCAATCATGAAATCAATCAATCATGAAATCAATCAATCATGAAATCAATCAATCATGAAATCAATCAATCATGAAATCAATCAATCATGAAATCAATCAATCATGAAATCAATCAATCATGAAATCAATCAATCATGAAATCAATCAATCATGAAATCAATCATTAAATCAATCAATCATTAAATCAATCAATCATTAAATCAATCAATCAATCATTAAATCAATAAATCATTAAATCAATAAATCATTAAATCAATAAATAATTAAATCAATAAATCATTAAATCAATAAATCATTAAATCAATAAATCATTAAATCAATAAATCATTAAATAAATAAATAATTCAATAAGTAAATAATTCAATAAGTAAATAATTCAATAAGTAAATAATTCAATAAGTTAATAATTCAATAAGTAAATAATTCAATAATTCAATAATTCAATAATTCAATAAGTAAATCAGTAAATCAGTAAATCAGTAAATCAGTAAATCAATCAATCAATCAATAAATAAATAAATAAATAATAACGTCTTTCCATTTGAGGAATGGGAAAAATGTTTATATTTGGAAAATATAATATATTTGGAAAATTAATACAAATAATAAGAAATATCTCAAAATGGTTTACTCCAGAAAAAAAAATTAGTTGACAATTGTCTTTTAACGAACACTCGTTTTAAAAAATATAAGGTACCTGGATAGGGACACCCGTTTGAAAAGTTGTTAAAATGTTTTGATTATATCACGTAGAGAAGTCAGTTTGGTTAAGATTTTATTTATCCCCGTTAGGAATCCAATTTGATAGAGATTTCACTACCATCAGTGAAATAACACTCCATTTTCTAATTAAAGATTTTTTATTCTCAGACACAATAAACTAATGGAATACACAATTGTGCTCTTCCTATCAGCAACGCGCCCGCCTCGGTAGCGTGTCTGCCTTACGTTCAAGAGGTTCCGAGTTCGAATCTCGGTTAGGGTGAGTTGCCTGGATATGGTATTTCCTGGGGTTTCCCTTATCCTGAAAGACGAATGTCGGATAGCTCTAAGCTCCATGGACCCCGGATTCATATGCGCTTCATTTCACCAATTTCGTTCATTGTCCTATATGACTTAACGTTGGAGGACGTAAATTACAAGGGGAAAAAATCAGCAACACTTCTATCAGAACAAAATCTAACCTCTCTGAAGCCTTTTTCGTCTCCCTTAGTTACCGTATTTTTACGATCGCGTTTTCTAAATAGTTACATAATATGTTCCACGTCTCCAACTACGTGTCTCTTTTGTTTATACTGAGAACTACATTTATAAATCAGCACACAATGTACAACACTTCTTTACATTCTAATTAATATTCCAAAATCAACAAATAACTCTGGCCCGGGGCCATCCTTGAAACAATGGTTTCAATTGATAGAGTCAACATGAAAAATTCAATGCCATGGCCCGGATTTGAACCACGTATCTCCTGGTTTCCGCGAGTCACTCTAACCCATTGAGCTACCATGGCCAACTTGCCGTCAGGACATCAAATTCTCCATTTGACTCGTATATTTCCCCAGTAAACCACTAGGGGCTCTCGCATTCGAGATACACCGTTTGTGGCGATTTACTATCGTAAGTACTTGAGACCCAGGCTTCATCATTTAACTCTTATTATTTTAGTTAATTGATGGAAATTAATCATTTCTTCACACCAGCCGTTTATAGGCTAAGGTTTTTGATAGAGTCAACATGAAAAATTCAATGCCATGGCCGGGATTTGAACCAACGATATCCTGGAGAACCGTGAAGAAGTGAAGTGTGAAGAACTGATATCTCGAATGCAAGATCCCCTTGTGGTCTACCGGGATAATATACAAGTCAAATGGAGAATTTAATGTCATAACGGCAAGTTGGCCATGGTAGCTCAATGGGTTAGAGTGACTGGACGGAAACCAGGAGATCCATGGTTCAAATCCCGGCCATGGCATTGAATTTTTCATGTTGACTATCTATCAAAAACCTTAGCCTATATACGGCTAGTGCGAAGAAATGATTAATTTCCATCAATTAACTAAAATAATGGTTTCAATTTTTTGTGCAGTAAGATTTTGTCTCTGTCTTACACTTTACCAGTTATGCAAAATTCATCCCGAAGGAGTAGGATTTCTGAGGACATTGCTAGGAGATTCAAGATATAGTTTCATTTGTGATGAACATATTTAAACCTATGGTGTTTTAATCAAAATCCTTACAAGCTATTTTTGAGAAAATCTAAATGTACGAAAAATGTTCCATGTTAAGGGAAATCTGGAAGGGGGAGATTTTCTTTAAAATTTTCTTGTTGCTTACTGGAAAATGTTGTGACTTTTTTTCTAAGAAACACTATTTCTGGATTCAGGGGTATTTTCACTGAACCTCAATATGAATTAGCGAGATTTGGGGGTCCCTAAACATAGAAAGTATACAACAAAAAGTAATTTAAACATATAATTTGGTATTTAAGTTCCCCGTCTTCCAAAGATGGGACACTAAGATATTAAAGAAAATATCCCCACTCCAGAATATCTTCACATGAAACATTTTGAACCCATTATTTATGTTGGCCCCTAACTAAACATTGTAAATTTTCTAGTGTTAGAAATTTTAAAAAAATTTTTAGAAAGTTTGTATGTGTGAAAATATAGTTGTATAGTTGTGATTAGAAGGAAGACAAGAAACTTAGCGATGAGAAATTAACGTATAGAAAAAGAGGACGGTCACCAAGGTGAGGAATTCAACATCCAGTAGACACTTAGTGAAGAAGTAAGATTTGGTATCTGAGCAAGGAGCAGAGTTTAGAAGCAGTTGTTAATAATAATTGTATTGTTTCAATTTATAATTAGTGTTTCTTAATTAAATAATTAACTTCAAAGAAGTACCGGTATTATTATTTCAATAATTTAAAAATAATAAAATACATCAATTCGAGATCACATCCCAGATATAGTTTTGTGTTCCCCGACTGAAATGAAGCTGGAAAAAGAAAGTTAAATTCTTTATTAAACTATCTATTCTAAAGAAATCATAGAATAACTCAAAGCAGAGAAAATTATATTTCAAGTTTTAGAAAATTTGGAGCTTTTAAAAATGACTGATAATAGTGTTTAAAGGGATATGTCTTTAACATGCTTTCATGACAAACTGAATGCATATCTTAAATTTGTTTAGGAATGTCCTCAGAAGTTCTCCTCTTTCTAGATAATTGTCATAATTAGTAAACGGTAAGAGAGAAATAAAAATAAATATTTTGTTTGTTAAAGACACTATTAATTACATAGATTATATCAGCGTTGCAGGAATTCTTTTACATGCCAGCAAATTTGACAGGGGGCTGTCACTTTTAAGCAAAATTAAAATTCAGCGTTCTGGGTCAGGTTTGAACTTGCTACCTTGGGATCAGTAGATTAGTGCCTAGCTTCCTGCCTCTGTAGCATGGTAGTAGTAGCATGCTGGCTCATATTCAAGAAGTCCCGAGTTCGAATCTTGGTCAGGTAGAGTTATCTGAATAAGATTTATCCAGGGTTTTTCCTTATCCTGAAAGATGAATGTCGGGTAACTCTAAACTTTATGGACCTTCAGTCCATTTGAGCATCACTTTACCCATTTCACTCATCATCCAGCATGACTTAACATTGGAGGACATAAATTAAAAAAGGTACTTAACTGAGTCACCCAGAACCATAAGAGATAGACAAAACATTACTTGACAAAAAATGTGCATTGTTCTTGTAAAAGACACAATTCATGTAAAATACATTGTTTTGAATGAACTATTCCCAAGATAATTCTTGTTATTTGTTTGAATTTTCCAATACTTATATATTTTTCAAATGTCTAATCTTATTTCATTTTTTATGTCCTGTGTATGCAAAAAGAATGGAATTTCAAGGCTATCACATAGTGAGTACTTCTTGGAAGATTTGACTAACTTAAACCTACTGTAGTCCTTTACCATTATACCTATAAAGAAATGATCATTTCTGCAAATGTTTACCTCACTTAAGATGAAGTAAATACAAGAACAAGCATTTCTGAAAATACTCTATATAAGAATAAAGAATGTCATGTGTGTGCACACATCACTGTTTGTTCAGTTCTTAAATAAGGCTTGCATTGATCTAATTCATAAACTACAATGGCAAGAAAATGTGGAGAGCTTTTCTATGCTCTCTGCTGTGCATGTTTTATGATCCCTGATTAAAAGAATTTGTAAAAATGTCTGTGTGTATGAAAGAAAGAGAGAAACATACAAATAGAGAGAGAAGGGTGAAAAAGAGAGAAGGAAGAAAGAGAAAGAGAATTATCCTGAAATGAAATTTACAGTAAGTAACAAATTTAGCATTAACTTCCATAGCTCCCAAAGATGCCATATGAGAATATTCAAGTAAATTTTCCTATTCCAATTTACCCTATATATGAAACATTTTTTAAATTTGTGATTTTATCAAAGTTGCTCTAAGAGTTTGACTAAAAGTATCTGAATGTACATATTGGAAAAAATAAAACATAAGTACAAAAACTTTTAAAGAAAGGAATTGTAATGAAATTATGTAGGATACGTTTCAAAAAGTTTCTGCAATGATGTGATGCAAAATTTGCATTAAGTAATTTTTTTATTTCAAATTTGGTTTGGCAATTTTGCTATTAGTTGGATTCTGTGATGATTATTTTTTGAAGATGTTATAGACTGATAAAGAATTTGACTCTTTCTTCACAGTTTCTGTCCAATTGGTGCACAAGGAACTTTATCTCTGAGTTGCAGTCTCGGATTGATGTGCTATTTTACTTCCCAATTACTGAAAAAACAAAACTAAATTTTTTTTTTGTAAAAGATTCTTTAATTAAAGAGCACTAAATATAAACTGAGACAACAGAATCTTTCATAATTACTTAACACGTTAACTTTTGCAAATACTTATTCATCTTCTACCAAGCGTGTAATGGAAGTTGATTCAGTCTCCCTAACAACTGATCATTCATAGCCAACTACATATATTTTCTGTTTGTCTTCTACCCACAATTTTACTTCCACACACAATACCGACATCTTAACATTTCCTTCTTTTTAAATACTCTTTAAATACTCAACAACATTACAAAATCTATAAAAAAAAAATTCATTTTGGGGCCAAACACAAACAATGGCTTCAAAATGATACAGTAATCTAGGAGTACATAAACCAAAATGACTACTGCAGAGAGCCACCAACCAAGCATTTCCTTAATTTTTTTTCTTTCTCCTATTCAATTTTAGTTTTAAGTGGTTCATTCACTCTGATGGAAATTCACCCAGAAAAAAAGAGAAAGCCCTATATTTATGAGTTATTGAACACATAAGACATTTCTCAATAAAGTTTGTCATTATTCAAAACAAATATATTTCTAAATAGCTGAAAATAACTATTTCAAACTAACATGAGATAACCCTTTCAGTTCAAAAACCTCAAATCATTAAGTGCAACATGAAATTTTATTGGCTTGGTGATGCACAGTTGTATGCTAAGAAATGCTATGAAACCTTCGAAACTCTATTCAAAGAAAGTCTGTACATTTGCAGTGCATATAAACAACAATAAAATAAATTATATCAGGAAATCTTTAGTCCATATCCTTCAAGACAACATGCAATTTGAGAATTCAATCATATTTTAGTCTACAATGATGACATCTTGTGATGAAGATGAAGATAACTGAGTAATTTAGCATTCCAAAACTTCAAATATTATATAAAATATTTCAAAAGCAATACTAATTGAAATTAAATTGATTTATGTGTAACATGTTTATACCATTATTTTAACCCAACAATTCATTTCAAAACCAATTTACTGCAAAAAATGTACACCTCTTTCACCTGATGTAGAAGCTTTTAAAGGCACACCCGAACAAGGATTCATTTGTTAAGTAAAGAAAAATACAATTAAAGAGAAAAAAAGCTCAAAACTGGTTTTATTTAGTTTTATGTCTATTGCAAAACTAGGAAACATGACATGTTACCTTTCCACAGTAAGTATTCAAATAAAAATTAAAGTAATAATCTACATTGAAATTTTTAACATAAATGGGTTGTCCATCTTAACAGTGGCCAAAACAGCAATGTGCTGTCCAATACATATATTTTACAAGGGATTTTCACTATGCTCATGTCTGTATTTGCTTGAGAGGTTCATGGCATCATCTTTACTCTATGTGGGGCCTTTGTGCCAAAAATTGGGGGTGGAGGATAGCTGGAAGTAGCCGAAAATGAATCCAGTATATGTAGGAACATATATGCAAATAATGCATCATTGTACAGGAGGGAACGTTTACCCCTAAGGGTAAAGGCCTACACATGGCATACATAAGGAGAGCCATTTCCCCAAACCGTCACAGAGCTCACAAGGGATGTCCAGCAGCTACATGCAAGTGGTTGTATGTGCACTTTCCAAGCTTCAATTTTGAATGCTGTGGTTCTACTCCACAGAGGAGTTTTGATGCACATGGCTTATAAATAGCAAACATTATGACATCAAATTTTAAGGTATATAGCGGTGTGAGTATAATGACAGTTCCCTTGTTAATACTTAAATAAATATGTTTGTTATTGCTATATACTACATGGCAAAGTGAGAAGGCATATCGGAAAAAATTCACAACATACAGATGTTTACCAGACCTTATCACACATATGTGGCGAGTCCAGTGTATGTATACTCTGTTCAGATATATTCATGTCTTCTGGACAGCAATGTGTTATACATCGGCAGCACGAGAAATATATCACATAGACACATGCAGCTTCCAATTGCTGTATTTGTGTTTCGTAACTTAATGTACATCAACTTACTAATATTTCACTCTTCTAATCAACCAGACAAGGCCAGATAAGAGACAATCACAGCGCTGGTCACTTGAAGATCAATATGCCTCAACGCTCTGTTGAGTAATACTATTAATATTATTGCTACAAATTTTATTTACGGCACTGAGTTCCTTTCCAGCCATATGCATTGACTTGAGTTTGAAGCTAGAGTTATTTATAAAATCTTTTTCCTGGTTATGTAGACAGTTCTTAATTTCCATCTCTTGCTCTTTCAGGTATAAAGATGGTCAGCTGATAGATACCTCTAGAAAATTTACCACATTTTATGAGCTTAAGTCAAACAACCAAACAATATCTTCTAAGATGACATATATGGCTGACACAGGAAACTACACCTGCAAAGTTTATAACGAGACAGCTGTTATCAACAGAACCATTTATTTTTCTGTACTGAGTAAGTACACTTTGAGCAATAATAGAAACATCCCTTCCTTTTTGATTTGATATTTGGGTTTACTCTAGAAAATTTCACAGTATAGCCTTTATCGAGCATAGCCAAGAATGGCACAGGCATGTGTGATTCACATTTGGGAGTTTGTGGGTTCAACCTCAGCAGCCTGTCTTCCTAATCCATGGATTTTTTCAGGATTTCTCTAGGTTTCTAGGTAAATGCTAGAAAGATTCCTTTCATCTCCTGAATTCCTTCTCCCTCCATTTTGCTTTCTTTTCATTCATCCTTCATCCACTTAGTTCTTTCATGGCACATGTCAAGTGGTGTTTCGTAAGCATGAGAGAATGAAAAGGGATTCTGTCAATAAACTCTGGTAGGTAGGGCTTTGTTTTCTAAGCCCCACAGTGGGACAGAGGGGAAAAGTTGCATAGGAATGCTGCCAGGGAGCTTCAATCTAGAACTGAAATGGCTAACTCTGTCCCTTCTCAGCTCCCCTTTCCTTTCCAAGGAATTTTCTTCTAGGGTAGAGGTACAAAAGATCAACTGAGCTGAGGTGCTCAAGTCCCCCTTCACCATCCTTATCTTACTTTATCAAGTCTAATTTCACAGGTAGATTGAATTCATATAGTTTTTTGTTACTTTTCAAAATGTTCTATTGCAACAGGCTTAGTTTTTTTAGTTAGAAAGTAACACTAGATGTATCTTTCAGAATAAGTAGTTACACATATTTTTAAATGTTAGAACACAAATGAAGCATTTTTGAGGGTATTCATCTCATCATCAGTTACAGAGTGACTGAAGTTCTCTTTTCCTTGTTTTCACTTCCTGCTGGAACTGATGATCCTGCCATCTGGTGTTAGAGGCACAAACTTTTAACACTTTTACAAATATAACAATTTGTAACTTAAAACTTCACCTATTACCTTTTCTTATAAGATAAGTGAAGTTTTAAGTTACAAATTGTTATATTTGTAGATATTTCTTTGCTTCACTGTTACATATTTTTAACACTTTGTTTACTTACCCCCAGTGGTGGCATACAATTCAGTACTTTATTTCCAGGATTTTTAACATATTTTTATTACAGCTTAACATTTATAAAGGCATTAGGTTTGCAGATTTCAAATTGAGATTTCCCTTGTGGTCTGCCGGGAGGATATGAATCAGCTGGAGAATTTAATGTCATGCCGGCAAGTTGCCATGGTAACTCACTGGTAGAGCAGCTGCATATAGAACAGAAGATCCATGGCTCAAATCCTGGCTGTGGCATTGAATTTTTTGTTCTGATTCTAACCTTTGTTATCAGAAGTTCAAATGGGTTTTAAATGTAAGTTAAAATAGTTGAAAATATTCCAAATTGGGAAAAACATGAAATATCAAATTTTGTGAAAAGGGTTTGTTTTTTTATCAATACTTTAGTCCAGATGATGTTTTCAACAATGAAACTTAAATAGTGAGATGCAAGATATATACCTTCTTAGTTGTTTGATTTTTTTTATTACCTTTTACTTCAGTAGCAGTTGCATTGGTTACCACAGTACCTTCAGCATTATCAAAATCATTGTTTTAAGGGTTGTTAATGCCTACCTCAAGGGCCCAGATTCTAATAAAAATCATCTTCTAATTGTTGCATGACCGTCATTATTTACATAATTTTAAACAAGGTTCCTAGATTATGAGAATTAGGTCACTAATCATTTATTTTACATTATTGTTTTGTCATTTTCTTACTCTTTGCATTTATGTGTATGATTGCTACAAATTGGCAGCTAAAATGTTGATTAACCTCACATTAGAGCAATATAACAATTAAGAATAGTAACTTAGTTAGGCAAAAGTTAACATATTTTATTACCAAGGATAACATGAAATTAAGAGTATCATCAATAAAACGTCCTATATTTTGTTGTAAACTTCTACATTGTAAGACAGATATATATACACATACACGGATGTTAGGTGTATGACTGCACAGATTTCGTGAGCTGGGAGATCCTAATATGAAAAATGATAAAGCCCCTTAACCTTTTCATCTATCTTGAAAAATAAAGGAGATAATTGAACATTACTGAATACATTATCTGCAGAGTCTGGCAATAGAGTAAAATTTTGGAATGAAATGTTTTTATTTTGGTTTACGGCCAGACATAAATTCACGCTTACAATTGGTGTAAGTCTAAACTAGGCCAGCTCTTTTATAGCCTGTTTGCCATGTGCATGAATTTATCAGCTGCTGTTAGTAATGATGGGTGGGGTGGTTTTGTTTAAGCTGTTCAATTATACTCAAAAGACCTAAACTAAAAGCTATGCAAAAGTTATGCATAAGAGAGCAAATTCAACTGGTAATTATAGAAATACTTCATTCAGGTGCTTTGTGTAAAACAAAATCAAAGCCACATGTTTGCTAAACAGGAAATTTATTAATGGTCAATACTGCAACATCTACAAGATTTCTGATTACAGTAGATGCTCAAAATGTGCTCCATTGAACTCTTTGCTATGATTCTTGGGTTTGGAATTCTATTGGGATACTCATCCCAAGCACTGCACTTCATGCACTTCATGTTACAGTCAGCTTTGCCATAAGCAAGAAGCATACTCTTGATTTGTAATGGATGCCATACTTCTGAATGCATTAGACACATCTAAAACACTGACAGGATACCTGCTGTTGTGCAAAGTGACACGGCAGATAATTTTACAGTTTACATTCCTAACCTTTCCTTTCAAACACATGCCAAAGTTGCAGGGTTGCCAAGCTAGACCTGCAAAGGCCACACCGTGGCTCAGTGGTTAGACCATTTGGCTCTCACCAAGGAAGCCCGGGTTCGATCCCAGGCATCCGCAAAGTGAGATTTGTGGTGGACAACACGGCGCTGGGGCGGATTTTCTCCAGGATCTCCGGTTTCCCCTGCCATCTCATTCCACCGGTGTTCCATCTTCATCTCATGTATCATCAGTGTCATCACTTGCGGTGCCATATGTAGTAAAAGTGGGCGTTAAAACACTACACACATTTTAGACCTGCAACTTTATTGCAATAGACACACAAGAGTCTAGTCCTTTCATACCATTTTGTGGCTGAACAAATTATTTAAGCAATATATGGTAAAGACACAAATAACTCATCTTTTCTAGCCTAATTGTCTCTTGTTATCCTAATTGCAAAATTAAATTACAAAGGTAAGAGGACATATTCACAATCAAAACTTTGATCAATTTTATCTTTTATTTATGCAACCATGCACTTTAGGAGAAAATACTACAGGAACTAACATTTTAGCTTAACATCAGGAAGTTGCCATTGAAGTCTGTGCACTCATACCCATAACAACTTGTGTGTGTGTGTGTGTGTGTGTGTGTGTGTGTGTGTGTGTGTGTGTGTGTGTGTGTGTGTGTGTGTGTGTGTGTGTGTGTGTGTGTGTGTGTGTGTGTGCATGCGTGCGTGCGTGCGTGTGTGTGCATGCGTGCGTGCGTGCGTGCGTGCATGCGTGTGTGTGTGTGTGTGTGTGTGTGTGTGTGTGTGTGTGTGTGTGTGTGTGTGTGTGTGTGTGTGTGTGTGTGTGTGTGTGTGTGTGTGTGTGTGTGTGTGTGTGTGTGTGTGTGTGTCTTTTTTTAACAACAGTTATGTGGAAATTCAAACCATCGAATTAAGCTTCACCTATTCTTCTTAATAATCTCCTTATTCTCTTACTTTTACACTCAGGATCTGTGTCCTGATTGTGGCACTGGAGTTTTCACCCTGGCTCAATTTTTTATACAGATCATGTAATAATTTGCATTGAAAAATGTATAAACACTGTTTTTATCTTTATGTTACCAGAGAGTTATTCATGGGATCAGCCACCATATCCTGTAATCATACCCAAGAAGTACTATTATGCACAGAAGGGGGAATCAGTGAGAATGACCTGCGGAGCATTTATTGGTAAGTAACTTTCTGGGCCAAAATGTTCAGCAATTTTGAAATGCTAGATAATATTGTGAAGCACAAAAATTTACACATACAGCTGTGATATGAATTAGTACAATATTTTTGACACACATATGCCAAAGAAACATCTAGAACGGAATAGTCGCATTGATTGTGTGCTTATACCTCATAGACATAAAGAAAGCAAACCACCCCAATGTTTTGGAATTGCAAACAGAATTTATGTCAGTAAACTGAATTATAGAAGAGTATAACAAAGTTGTTCAGATGGCATTCAAAAATGGTATGCATGGAAATGGTTCACAACATTAGTTGCAAAATTTAACTGCATGTTAATAAAGGAAATAGGCCAGAAATATAAATATCTTTTCATTTTAAAGTGTATCAATATGATTAAAATCTTGAGAAATGAATGCAGGGTATACAGTAAACCATGCACCCACTCCTGTTAATTCAGTTAGTGTGCCCACTCTTGTGTTAAAAGTTGTAAAAGGCAAATTTTAAGAAAACTTAAATATTTCTTGATTTCAAAACATTTGTGTGTGCTAGATGAAATTTAATATATAATATTTAATTTCACTACAAATTTTTCTATTTATTATGACTACATTATCCAGAAAAAAGTGTTAAACTGCTTATAACTGATTACTTCTCTATTACATATTTAACATGTGTATATTATATGATTTTATGTAAACTATGCATAGTAAGTGAGAATTTGTATATTTTCAGATTTAAGTATATTTTATTTTTATATTTACATTTGTATATTTAAAGTAGAACATGGAGAGTATGTACTACTTGACAGAGTGTTAAGGTATAATTACTTTCAGTGACACTACACTATATTTGTTTGATAACTTTATAGAAAAGCAAAATATTAGTAACCTGGCATACAGTAAGTGACCAAACACAAATAGAATATTAGGAGCTGTGTGTCTGATAAGAAAGATTAGCATATTAATTATATATGCAAATGGTAATTAGCATTGCAGCCGCTCGTTTGTCACTTGATACAGTGGGTTTTTGATCCCCTCTTCTTTCTTCAGTCAGTTCTTCAATCAGTTATAAATGATTTCTCACAACCGACAATGCATGACAGTTGCTTTCCAGAAGATATGATTGCAATCTAAACAGAGTGTACATACACTGTCTTGCTGTGTTTCTGTGATAGGCTTGCATAAACATCTCTGTTGGTTCATATTCCTTCCAATACGGCTTCACACTTTGCCATACAGTAATAATGGTAATGTAAAAACTTGTCAATGTCAGATCGCCCCCTCAGTGGCATAGATGGTAGCATGTCTGCCTCATGTTCAAGAGGTTCCGAGTTCAAATCTTGGTCAGGATGAGTTACCTGGATAAGGTTTTCTATGGGGTTTTCCCTTATCCTGAAAGATGAAAGTCAGGTAACTCTATGCTCTATGGACCCGGGGCTCATTTGAGCATCATTTCACCCATTTCATTCATCATCTGATAGTACTTAACGTTGGAGGATTTACATTTTTTTTTAAAAAAAAGTTAGATCAGTGTATTAAATTCCTTTGAAGATAGTAAGGTCCTTTATCACCTTAAATTTTTGTTACTGATTCTGCAGCTAGTGGGTCTTTGTAGCTTGCTAACAAACCTGCAATATGGGCTGTTGGTTCACACCATGTTAAAATGCATCAACAAGGTAACACTTTGAGACTTTGAAGCATCAGGTTATCTCATCCTTATATTTGTATGGTTATTACAGGTTTCAATACAAGCATAGTGAGTCAAGCAGTCTGGATATTATCAGGTAAAAAGAAGTTTGCAGAAACAGCAGATTCTCGCAGAAATTCCACAAAAACTTCAAGGTACTTAATGCACATTCCATATTTTAATGAGAACCTTTAATATGTGAATCTAAGTTCTTAATTGATTAAATCATTGAGCAGTTCAGTACAAGGAATTGGATGTGTAATGAATGAACATTATGTTTCCATTATTGATTACGTGACATCGAAAATAACATGCCATTGATTACAAAATAAGAATAATTTCAGAAACTATTTGTAGATGATTATTAAATTTTAGATGAGTCGTATTTCTTACACATCTGCTTCACTTTCGTACCTATTTTGAGGACATGTTTCGCAAATCTTCGTTTGCATCTACGGCTCTTGTGCGACTGACGCTAGATCCAGCGGTGTGGGTAATTCTGGGGTTGTTGCTGCCATCTGTTGATTTAGTGATGAACTGAAATGTGGGATTCTCTTCTAGCGGGATTTCAAAGTTCATTAGTTGGTTTTTATGTTTTTCTATGTATATCCTCTCCCATATGACGAGTTCACTATGTTTTTGTACGTATTTTAGTAATTCTGTGCTATCTTCAATTTCATGATTTTCAGACCAGAAATGAGCTGCTATTGCGGACTTATCAATATTTTTGTATCTTAAGTGCCTGAAGTGTTCTTTCTTTCTAGTGCCTATGTTTCTTTTTGTCCTCCCTATGTAATTTTTTCACAGTCTTTACACTTAATCTTGTAAATGCCTGACTTTTCCTCTGGTTTTATCTTATCAGTATTATTACTGTGAAGTAGGTTTTTAATGTTGTAATTGTTTTTTGGTGCCAATGTTATATTGTATTTCTTGAATATTTTTTGGAACTTTTTTGTGGCCCAGGGGTGGTAAGTAAATTTAGCAAATCTAGTTTCTTGTTTTATTGGTGTGAGAGCTGTGATCTGTTTTAATTTCTTTTGAAGTTTGAATAATTTTAGTTTTTTATCTACAAGGTTTTTTCCATATCCATTTTTAATTGCAGTTTTTAAGATTTGATGGTATTCGTTTTGATATTCTTGCTGGCTGAGAGGTAGATTTACTAATCTGTGTGTCAGACTGTTGATGGTTGCATGTTTGTGTGGAACTGGGTTGAAACTATTTGCTTTGATGTAATTATCTGTGTGTGTTGCTTTTCTATGAATGCCAAATTCTAGTTTTTCATTGCCTTTTTTGATTTTAAGGTCTAAAAGAGATAGAGTACAGTCCTCTTCAGTTTCTACTGTGAATTGTATGCTGGGTTCTTGCAGGTTGAGTAGTTTCAAAGCATCATCTATTAGTTTGTAGGGCACTATTGCAAAGATGTCGTCTACGTATCTGTACCATGTTTTAAACATATGAGGGAAGGCTTTAGTAATATGTGTTTCGAAAAAGCTCATGTATAGATTGGCCAAAAATGGTGATAGCGGGCTTCCCATAGCTAGTCCTGAAATTTGTTTATAATATTTTCCATCGAAGACAAAATAATTTTGATGTATACATAATTCAGTCATTGCCAAATATTCTTCTATTGCATTGGCATCCAGATTTATAGAATTTAGCCATTTTTTCAGTTGAATCAAAAGTTTGTCTAATGGAATGCTAGGGAAGAGGGAGCGGACATCAAAGGATACTAAAGTGTCATGAGGTTTTAGTTTAAGATTTTGAATTTTTTCTACCAGGTCTAAAGAGTTTTTTATACTCAGAGTATGGAATTGTGGAAAGGACTGAAATTTTTTGGTTAGCCATTTTGCCAGAAGGTAAGTAGGAGTGTTTATATTATTTACAATGGGTCTCATGGGTATGTTGGGTTTGTGTATTTTAGGCAAACCATATATTCTTGCAAGGGTAGGGTTGTCTGGTTTGATAGTTTTTTGTTCTGTAGTTGTTAAAATTTTACTATTAATGATGGTTTTTTGTACATTTTGTACAGAACAAAAAACTATCAAACCAGACAACCCTACCCTTGCAAGAATATATGGTTTGCCTAAAATACACAAACCCAACATACCCATGAGACCCATTGTAAATAATATAAACACTCCTACTTACCTTCTGGCAAAATGGCTAACCAAAAAATTTCAGTTCTTTCTACAATTCCATACTCTGAGTATAAAAAACTCTTTAGACCTGGTAGAAAAAATTCAAAATCTTAAACTAAAACCTCATGACACTTTAGTATCCTTTGATGTCCGCTCCCTCTTCCCTAGCATTCCATTAGACAAACTTTTGATTCAACTGAAAAAATGGCTAAATTCTATAAACCTGGATGCCAATGCAATAGAAGAATATTTGGCAATGACTGAATTATGTATACATAAAATTATTTTGTCTTCGATGGAAAATATTATAAACAAATTTCAGGACTAGCTATGGGAAGCCCGCTATCACCATTTTTGGCCAATCTATACATGAGCTTTTTCGAAACACATATTACTAAAGCCTTCCCTCATATGTTTAAAACATGGTACAGATACGTAGACGACATCTTTGCAATAGTGCCCTACAAACTAATAGATGATGCTTTGAAACTACTCAACCTGCAAGAACCCAGCATACAATTCACAGTAGAAACTGAAGAGGACTGTACTCTATCTCTTTTAGACCTTAAAATCAAAAAAGGCAATGAAAAACTAGAATTTGGCATTCATAGAAAAGCAACACACACAGATAATTACATCAAAGCAAATAGTTTCAACCCAGTTCCACACAAACATGCAACCATCAACAGTCTGACACACAGATTAGTAAATCTACCTCTCAGCCAGCAAGAATATCAAAACGAATACCATCAAATCTTAAAAACTGCAATTAAAAATGGATATGGAAAAAACCTTGTAGATAAAAAACTAAAATTATTCAAACTTCAAAAGAAATTAAAACAGATCACAGCTCTCACACCAATAAAACAAGAAACTAGATTTGCTAAATTTACTTACCACCCCTGGGCCACAAAAAAGTTCCAAAAAATATTCAAGAAATACAATATAACATTGGCACCAAAAAACAATTACAACATTAAAAACCTACTTCACAGTAATAATACTGATAAGATAAAACCAGAGGAAAAGTCAGGCATTTACAAGATTAAGTGTAAAGATTGTGAAAAAATTTACATAGGGAGGACAAAAAGAAACATAGGCACTAGAAAGAAAGAACACTTCAGGCACTTAAGATACAAAAATATTGATAAGTCCGCAATAGCAGCTCATTTCTGGTCTGAAAATCATGAAATTGAAGATAGCACAGAATTACTAAAATACGTACAAAAACATAGTGAACTCGTCATATGGGAGAGGATATACATAGAAAAACATAAAAACCAACTAATGAACTTTGAAATCCCGCTAGAAGAGAATCCCACATTTCAGTTCATCACTAAATCAACAGATGGCAGCAACAACCCCAGAATTACCCACACCGCTGGATCTAGCGTCAGTCGCACAAGAGCCGTAGATGCAAACGAAGATTTGCGAAACATGTCCTCAAAATAGGTACGAAAGTGAAGCAGATGTGTAAGAAATACGACTCATCTAAAATTTAATAATTTTTCGCTTCACTGTGGTGTTCCAATACAGTTAAATCTCGATATTTGTAGATGGTTTATTAATATTCGTCACTTACTTGTTTATATTTATGGGAGACTAGTTTCAAAGGTATTTGCCTCCATTTTCAATCTCTTTCCAACTGGCATCTGTTGTTGTCTGCTCTCCCTCTGGTGGTGGAACTATGAACTTATTTGTCAAATTATCTACTGGTGGGATTTCAAAGTTCATTACGTGATCCTTATTTTTCCATATGAATATGTTCTCCCATGTTGTCAATTTATTTTGGTTTATCACTCCTTTTTTAATTTTGATGTCACTGTTACTAAATTCCTCCAAACACATATAAGAATAATCTCTTTATTCATTTTATATTAACTGCAAGGAATACCCATGTAGAATGGATAAATATTCTAAAACTGGCAAAAATGAAAATCAACATAGTTAAACATTGTTCAGTGTGCTATTATCCTCAGGCCGTGCTGTGGCTAAGCAGTTAGGCCAGTTGGCTCTAACCAAGGCAGCCTCGGTTCGATCCCAGATGACTACAAAGTGAGATTTATGTTGGACAACACGGCGCTGGAACAGGATTTCCCTGGGTCCTCTGGTTACCCCTGCCAGATTCCACCAATTGCTCCATCATTATCATCATCATCATCATCATCATCATCATCATCTTTCCTATCATTTCATCTTGCCCTCATTTTGTCATCCATTTCTTTCACTCTCATACCAGACATCGGGCTGATCACCCATTCTGGATTGTCTCTCACTGATCCAGAGATTCCATATTTCAAGCTACTGCCTAAGAGCATAAGGGTTAAGAGGAATAAAAATATCCTGACACCTGTAGAGTTATAGGAGGGCAGTTAAAGAAGTAGTATTATCCTCTAATGTCAGTCTAAGTGGATCACTTGGTTAGATGCTGGCTATTCCCAAGTGTGGGTTCAAATTTGATTTAGATTGAGTAATTTAAGTGTGTTTCAAAATGGCAGCCATACATCAGAAGTTTATTGCTATTAAAAATTCCTGTAGTACAAAATTTCACACCAGTGGCATTGAAATGATTTTGACAATTGATAGGATGTTAACAAAAGCATTATATACTATTTTATTAAAAATTTTTACTTATATTTAAAACCAAAATTTCTAGCAGTAAATATAAATGTATTAAGAATTTTATACTGTAAATATTTAGGAAGTATGAATTTACTGTTTGACTGGAATAGCTTTTTCTAACTTCTTTTGTAATTGTGGATTGTGGTCAAAGTTATATCCATTTATAGCTTCACTTCTCAGAAGCAAGGTTATTTTGTGTGGAACATTGGAAACTTGAAGACATTTTATGATACAGATATTATATATATTTTTAAAACTCAGGACAGTATTTTAAAACCTTTTGTAAAACATTCTCAGATGATGCATATACAGAAGGTTGTGCTATAATGACATAGAAAATGCAATTAGTTATTTCAGTAATATTTTCTAAAATGAAAAATTTATATCAATTTTCTCCAAAAATTCATAGACTGTTTTTGTGGTTATACATGTTATTTTCTATTAGACAGAATAAATGTAGTTTTTTCATCATCATGCATGAAATAATTTGGCTCTAAAATTTTAGTTTATAATCTAATGTCTGAAATTTCAGTGATGGCATTCTGATTACCACACTAACAATCGATCCTGTTACTGCAGAGGATTATGAAGATTATCATTGCTCCATCAGTAATGCACATAACAAAACTTTGGAATTTGACTCATCTCTTATAGAAGGTGGTAAGTGATATTCACGTATCTGATTGTTTCAGAGAACTATTGAGTTCAATTTATATTTAACTAGTCTCACTAACCTTTGTTGATATGGTAGAAACCAATTTTGTTCATGAATGCTCTAACTATTGTTGTTCTCCCATTCTACATACTGCTTAATTTTGCTCAGAGGCCTCTTTAACATACTTGGGGTTCTTTTTACGTGTTATTAATCTATGACAGTAACTACCAGATATACTTACTTTCTGAATGAAGCCATGCTAAGGACTTTTAATTGCTATGGTAGGTTTGGAGGCATTAAGTCTGCACCCTCAGCTACAATTGAATGCTGGAAACAAAAGCTTTTCTTTCTCCCCCACCCCCCCTCCCCCATCTTAATAACTCATGCATAAGTTTACATAATATGATGTCTTGAAAAGGAGCTTCAAATTTTATTAAATCTGCTTCAAATTTGTTTATGAATATGTTTACCCATGTATCATACTCTTTTGGACAAATATGTTTTAAAAGATAGGTGGTTGTGGTTCCATAAGTGTTCCAATACTGCTGATTTTTCTATTTGTTTGTAGAGTAGACTCACAATTACCAAAGCTAATTGGGGCAGGACCACCTTGCTCCTTCCATGCAATCAGGAAAAACAATAGATTGTTGACAGTACATGCTCTAAAAGAATGTCAGACCATTAGTAATGACCTCTTAGAAATGGTTGATGCCACAAAATGGTAATTTGAAACAAATTATATGTTTTGAAGAGATCTTCATTTTTGAGCAGTGCATATTTTTATAGCTTAATGCTTAATCCCCAGGGATCCATACTAGGACCCGTCCTCTTTTTAATATTCATAAACGACTTCCCAAATTATTTAAATCCAACTCGAGTAACTATGTTTGCTGACGACACAAATGTTATAATAAAGGGAAATGAAAATGCAAAACACATAACCAGTAAAATTGAAACTTGGTTTGCTGAAAACAAATTGATTATTAATACAAACAAATCTTCAGCAATATCATTTCGTCACAAACAAAATAAAAATGTTGGCAATCCTGACATCAAGTTGTATGGTGCATGTGTTTCTTATAAGACAGAAGCAAATTTTCTGGGAGTATGGATAGATCAGCATTTAGACTGGGAAGCACACATAAAATATCTAGTAATAAAGTTAAATAAATTCTACTTCTCATTAAGAGTAATAAAAAATGAGTTGTATGCAAGTGACATGAGAACCTTATATTTTGCATATGCAGAAAGTCTAATGAGGTATGGCATTATGTTTTGGGGGGATAGTAAAGACAGTCACTTGGTTTTTAAAGTACAAAAAAGGATTGTTAGATGCCTAATGTCAGGAAAAAAATATGACTCCTGCAGGAACTTCTTTAAGGAGTTGAAAATCTTGACTCTGCCCAGTCTGTATATATACTGTTTGCTATATTATACAAAACAAAACCTTGAAAATTTCACCACAAATAATCAAATACATCATCATAACACCAGAGGTAAAATAGACTTAAGAACAATAACACATAGAACTACACTTTATTCCAAAGGAGTTAGATATTCAGCAGTCACTCTGTATAATAAACTACCGGCCAATCTGAAAAACATAAAATCCATGAGGTGTTTCAAACTATCGTTGAAAGAAATTTTATTAAGTGATTCATATTATGATATAGGTGAATTTCTAGATATACTGTAGCTGGCCATATAATTGTATATATTTGTGATGCATTTTAAATGCTGTGTAGTTGTAGAGCCATGCAACTATATATATTTATGAGTTCATGCTTAGATCTTATTAATTACACTTGATGCAACTTATTTTTTTTTATTTTTATACTTATATTATTTGTATTGTTCTAAATATTTGTATTGTCGTATCCAATGTCATTGTATTGACTTAACGGATGAATAAAACTACTACTACTACTACTACTACTACTACTACTACTACTACTATCATTTATTCAAATGAAATGAAATGTGTAGTATGTAACGACCATTTTTACTACATGTGGCACTGCAAGCAGCGACATTGATGATACATGAAATGAAGAACCTGTGGCATGAAATGGCAGGGGAACTGGAGATCCTGGAGAAAATCTGCCCCAGTGCCATGTTGTCTACCACAAATCTCACTTTGCAGTCACCTGGGATTGAAACCAAGCTGCCTTGGTGAGAGCCAAGTGGTCTAACCGCTCAGCCAAAGCATGGCCTCACTTATTCAAGATTATATAAAATTGCTTCTAATAAAGAGATTCACAAACTACTCTAACAATTCAATATATACATTTTATTTGTCATGTAATTATCTTCAATAAACAAAACTGCTAGAAAAGATATAAAATCACTAAATGAAAAATAATCCACAAAAGGATAATTTGGGGTTAGAATATAATTTTGGAAACCCTTCATATTGTAGCTTTGAAAGATACTGAATACTAAGTTTGATTCCTATGAATAAATACATAATGTAATTAAGCACAATATATGGAGCATTTAGTACTAGTTTGACTGTAAATTATACTGTTTGATACTTATACAAATTTTCTTTTTTGAGTTATGCTGTTCACACATACATACAAATAAATCTCATTCTAAAAATCTTGTTTTATGTGAGACCCACAAACATGTATTTATGCTGAAATCTTAATATCAAAATTTTGGATGAATACATTATCTTCCATCTTCTATGTCTGTTGTAAAGAAAGGAAAAAAAGGCAATGAAAAATTCCATAATACTATATCTTTCAGCAAATTTGTATCCTAATCCCTTCAGAAATAATTTGTCTGAGCACATCTAACAGGATCTCTTCCTACAAACTCATCAATGCAATCTATATTTGTTCTGTCAACTATTTCATACAGATGATATTTTTCAATAAAGCTTCACAGTGCAATATAATCAACTCTTTGTACAAGCAAAATTTTACACAGCACATAAAAAATAATTAACTCTAAATCAAATTAAAAGACGTGAACTTTTTTTCTCATAGAGTCAGGTTCTGTACTTTTGAATTAAGTATGGCACAAATAAAAATAATCCATGTATATTTAACTACTGCTATTGCTATGTAAGATATGCATTCGATACAATTAGTACTAAACAAGGGAAGGATAGGAGATGGATGGGACAGATGGAGAATAAAGGAGGTAACTATGCTGAAAAGATGTTACAAATGTAATAAAGTGGGACACAAGGCAAGAGATTGTGAGAGTAGGCAAATAGAACAGGTGTGCCACAATTGTGGTGAGATGGGGCATAAAATTAAGGACTGTAAAAACATGTCTAAAAGTTGTTAGCTTTGCCAATAAAATGAGCATAAGGCAGAGACAACGAAGTGTCCTGAATAAAGGAGACTTGTCCAAACTCAGAAAAGGGAAGGAAAAAGAGGTTGCTTACATAAGTTAATATGAAAATATTGCAAGTGTATCTTGTTAGAGGTAAGCAGGCAATGGATCTTTTAATACATAAATGTACAGAACATAGGGTGGATCTAGCACTAATAGCAGAGCCAAATATTAATATGGCAAAAAATAGCCCTGCATGGATAACTGGTGAGGGAATGGATGTTGCTATATATATCCTACAAAATGGACTAAAAATATGGAAAACTGGATAAGGACAAGGATTTGTATGGGTTGAAACAAGAGAGCTGATTGTATACTTCCGTTATGTTTCCCCAACACTGAATGAGGAAGAACTCCAGGAATTTTTAAGTTCATTAACAAACAGTATTGACCAAAGGGATATTAGGAAGGCAAGGTGCTAATTGGGGGTGACTTCAATGCAAAGGCCCTGTGCTGGGGATCTCCAACAGAGGATAAGAAAGGGGCTACACTGGCAGAATGGATCGGTGAAAATGACTATATTATCCTAAACGATGGAAAGGCACTCACCTTCGAAAGAAATAATGGTTCCTCTTTCATTGATATAACAATGTGTTCAACAGCCATAGGAAAACTAATTAGTAGTTGGCATGTGAAGGAAGAGGAGAACCTAAGCTTTCATAAGAATATATATATTGTGGTACAGGACCAAGATATTGTAACGACAAAATGACTAAATTAACCTAAAAAGGGATGGATGAATAAAAAAGAAAATAAGGATGAATTGTTGAGACATTTTGACCAAGACATTGGAAACCATGATTTTATAAACCAACCAAGAGAGTTAATAAAAGAGATGGAAAGTGCTTGTAACTGTGCGCTTAGAAAGAAGTGCAGCATCTGGAAACATAAACCTGCATACTGGTGGAACAGTAAAATTTCAGAACTAAGAATGTGATGCACTCAAGCAAGAAGGAAACTGAAAAGGATAAATCGCAAGAATAACGCTGTTGAAACTTAGATATGAGAAACACAGGTCCTATATTGAGAGAGCAGAAATGCACTGAAAAAGCTATCAATTAGCAAAAAAGAATGCTTGGGACCAGCTATGTACCAGCATTGATGAGGATACCTGGGGTACAGGATATAAAATAGTAACTGGTAAAATAGGAGCTAGATCACCAATACAAATTACAGATGAAGAACAATTAAAGATTGCAAAAACATTGTTCCCAGAACATCGATTAGTGATATGGCCTGGCATACAAGTTAACAGAGAGGAAATACTTGAATGTCAGAGGAAGGAAATAGTTACGGCTGCGCAACCAATCAAACCAGGAAAAGCAGCAGTGCCCGATGGTATCCCTTCAGAAGTAATAAAAGCCACAGTAGAAGAAAAACCTGAGATATTTGTAAAAGTTTTAAACCGTCTTATGGCTGAGGAAATTTTCCCAAGGGAGTGGAAAACATCTAAACTGATATTACTCAAAAAACCTAAAAAAGTGGATGATAGTATTTCATAAAGACCCAGTTGTCTGATAAGTGTGTTAGGAAAACTATTTCAGCAGATTATTAACAACAGACTGATTGATGAGATTGAAAAGAGTGAGGGATTTGCGCAAACACAATTTTTTTTTTTTAAGAAAAGGGTTTTCAACATTAGATGCTTTGGAGACCATAAATATAATGATGAAGTCTGAAACAACAGATATGAATAAACCATTTGCTGCTATGGTCACTTTAGACGTGAAAAATGCTTTCAATTCAGCACCATGGAAGGGTATAATAAGGGAATTAAAAAGGAGGGCAGTTACACCATACTTAATAAAGCTTATAAGCAATTACCTGGAAGACAGGCAAATGTTGATTGGAGAAAGTACAAGGTTGAATATGAATTGTGGTATCCTGCAGGGATTGGTCTTAGGCCCTACCCTATGGAATATTTATTATGATGGAGTTCTTGAACTAGAAATGCCATTAGGAGTCAAAGGCATTGTATATGCAGACGACCTAGCATTAATTGTATTTGGTAAGAACAAACATGAATTGGAGGAAAAAATAACATGGTCAATGTCAACATTTGGATGATACAAAACAGTATGACATTAGCTTCTGCAAAAATGGAAATAGTCATTCTCGAGGGCAGGACAATCAAGGAAATAAACAAACTTTTGCAGCCAAGTAATAAAATCTAAAAAATAGCTGAATTATTTGGGTATTATCATTGGACACAACATGAACATGTATACACATGTAAGATATGTGATGAAAAGCGGAGAAGGAAGCTGTGGCTTTTGACAACTTATGCCTAATATAGGTGGACCAAAACCAGGGAAAAGAAGTGTTGGCAAGTGTAGTTAACTCCATATACTGTGTGGTGTTTGGGTACACCTGGTTGAAGAAACCAACATGTAGAAGAATTATAGAAAGAGCGCAACGAAAGATCATGATAAGAAAGGCCAGTGCATATAGAACTGTTTCAACCAGAGCACTTCAGGTAATAGCAGGTGCTATACCAATTCACTTAGTTGCCAGTGAAAGTATATTCAGTAAGGGAATGCTAATATGACTAAAATGAAATGTAATAGGGAAAGCACCCTAGAAAAATGGCAAAATGAATGGGAGGCAGAAGTAACGGTTGCTCAATGAACTAAAAAACTCATCCCAAATATTAAACCGTGGATTAATAGGAAACATGGTGAAGTTGATTTCTTTTTACCCAATTTTTGTTAGGGCACCGAAATTTTAAAGTATATTTATTTAAAATCGGATTAGCAACAAACAAAAACTGCTGGTATTGTAGGGAAAGAGATACCCCGGAACACATAATTTTAAAATGCTGTAAATTGAGGGAAATTAGACAAAAATGTCTGGAAAAGCTCAACCAAGCACTACACATTGGAAATATAATTTCAGTAATGTTAAGTAATATACAAAATTGGATTTTAATACAAGTTATGATAGTAAATATTTTAAAATCTAAAACAAGGAACGAAGCACAGTAAGAAATAATGGTAGCAGCACTATGAAGTACTGAGAAGTCTTTCCATAGTGCTGTGAGGTATACTGGTGGGGTTTTAATGGAGGGCCCACACTTGCCAGTGAGACTGGCATGCTTAGACATTTCTCACCTAGTAAACAAAATCTACCACCACCATTATTATTATTGCAGCCACACGCGTATGCATTTATGTCTTTGCAGAGTGAATTTAGGGAGGTCCTCTGAGTACACACCATCACGTGGTATTTGTCACACTGTTTTCCACATAATCTGCATTGGCAGACCATGTCAGGCATATGAAATTTCTTTGTCTTCCTGTCGTTAAGTTACTCTATTTTTGTCACATCCAATTATTTTAAACTATTTGATGTAATTTTAAAGATTCATTGTATTTACAACTTCCCATGATTCCTGTTTTCCATCCTTCTTAACTGTAATGTAATTTCTGTGCAAAAGCCCATTCTGTTCTGTACCTCTCAATCCATAACAACTTCAGGCCAAGTTTTTGAAGTCTTTTCTAATCTAAGTCTTTTCTCTAAAATCTGAGTTACTAGATATCTCATAATTTTTCTTTTCTCTAACCTGTAAATTTTACCAAATTTCAGAGCCTATATTATGATTTTATTTTTATACCCTAATGGATTTATTAACCTTAAGAAATGCACCAGAACTTTAATTGACAACTTTCCTATACAAATCCATTTCAGATAATTTAATGATATCACAACCGTCACAACAACAAACATTAAACGTTAATAAAACTGAAACATTTGTCTTCATAAATATACACTGAATAGCTGTTAAAAATGTTCTCCAGACTTGGCAGCGCTTGCAGACACTAAACAAAAGATGAACAAGTCGCTACCACCGCCCCTGTAGGGAAGTCTGACAATTACATGAAACACAAACCTCTGTGCCAATCAGCACAGAAAACAATATTTGAAAAAGGTATTAAAAACAGGTACTAATCTGCAAAATATCCCATATGTCCCATTTGTAATATGCCATTCTCCATCTGTTCTAAGATTCTAATAAATATAGGGTGTTAGGGGTACGAGTGCATAGATTTCAAAAACTGGGAGATCCAAATTTGACAAATAATAAATTTCCATAACAATTTCATATATCTTGAAAGATACATGCAGAGTCTGGCAACAGAGTAGGGTTCCACAACTGAATGTTTTTGTTTTTGTTTGCAGCCAGGCATGTGTTCATACCTTCAACTATCCCAGCACTTGAAACTAGTTTACCAAATATCTATGTGTTTATCAGCTAATGCCAGTAACAAAGGTTGAGGTTCCCTTTTTTTTAAGCTATTCAGTTGCACTTATGTTACCTAAACTAAACGCTGCATAAAAGTATACATAAAGGATAGTCCGATGACCAAAGACAGCAAATTCAACTGTTAATTATGAAAATACCTCATTCAGGTGTATAGTGTAAAATTAAATCAAAGCCACATATTTGCTAAAATTTATTAATGGTCAAAACCTGCATCATCAACATGTATATTTACATTAGATGCTCAAAATATGCTTCATTAGACTCTATACTGTGACTTTTAGGTTTGGAGAAACATTATTTCTCCTATTGGGAAACATCCCAATTGTCGCGCTTAATGAGTGCTGCAGTCAGCTTTACCATAGGCAAGAAGCATACTAATTAATATAACTTTGAGCTTCATTGTATCATGGTCTTTACTCAGGGGAAGAAGCAAACTATTGATTTGTGAAGACTGTCATAATTCTGAATGCATTTAATACATTTGAAGCATTGACAGAACCTCCTTTGTGCAAATGTCACTGCAGGTAGGTTTTCTGTTTATATTCCTGACTTTCCATTCTAAACACATACCAATGTTGTGGGATGACCAAGTGTAAGACAATGACTTTATTGCAATAGACATGCAGGAATCCAGTCCTTTCATATCATTTTGTGGCTAAAACAATAATTTTAGCAACATATGGTAAAGATACAAATAACTTATCTTTTGTAGCTATATTTTGGTGTTCTAACAGCAAAAGTAAACGATAAAGATGTGGTGACATATTTGCGAACATTTTTTTATATATAAAAAAATATGTATTATTTACCTTTCCCTATTTTACCGTTTTTTATTCTTTCCGTTTGAATACTGTTTGTTTTCTGTACTTTTTACATATATACACTATATACATAAACACCCATGCCTAAGGTGGGACAAGAACTCATGACCCTCTACATGGAGGAATGCTAGAAACATACCCTCTAGCAACCATGACTATGAGGGCCAGCTAAAACTTTGATCAATTTTATTTTTTTATTTATGCAACCATGTGCTATGCAGAAGAATGGTACAGGCACTCATTTTTCAGCTTATGTTGCTCAGGAAGTTACTGTTTAAGTCTACACACTCACACCCCCAGTACCTTGTATATTTTGCTTAGCAGCACTTAGCAAATTACTGTAATTATAATTATCAATATGCTTAAGCATGTCAGGTCAGAATGAATTATATAAAATTAGGATGACATAACAGAAGTTATAGTTTATGAAATGATGTGTTACATTATTTAGAAATTGCTTAATAAACAAAGAGCAAATTAATGCATTTTTGTTTTTCAATTGCAGATCCACCAGATACTAAATACCGCACATCACTTAAAGGTGCCTTGATAACAGTTGCTGTATCAGCCTGCATCTTTGCACTGATAATGTCTGCATATGTGCACTGGAAACTAGAAATAAAACTGTTTTGGAAGGATCGATTTGGAAAACTGGAAGAGAATGGTACACAATTTATTATAGCGTATTATATTAATTATGAGTAAAAGCATAACTAATATACAATTAATCAAAATGGAAATGAATGGGTGTTTTATTATGTTGTATGAACCTCCAAATATGTAACAAACTTCTGTAAATTTTCAATTCAGTTTATTTACTGTTTGTTTCATACTGATATTACACATAACAAACTAATTTAGAATGAATCCTCTTTTATGCATGCAAAGTGTACTGCTGTACACATGTACTCTAAGCTATATGGAACCTGCCTCATTTGAGTAACATTTCATCCCGTTCATTCACCGTCCAATATGACTTAGGATGGAGGATATAAATTTTAAATAAATAATAAAAAAATTAGACAGGCACACGTACACACATGTATACATGCACACTGTCTTCTCACATATATTTTGCTCACAAAACATTCAGCTTCAGCAATTATGAGATAGTTTATTTGTGATGAAAACAGAAGTGTGCAAAATCATGCTGAAAAAGGAATTTGAGACTTATACCTGCTAAAACATAAATCCATTATGTTTCCATTAATTATTATATCACATATATACTATATTTTCTTTATTTTTATTTTTAATTTCAAGCTACGAGCTTGTTACTTCTTTTATGTGAATATTTTTCAAGCACAAGAATTATTCAAGAATGTTAGATATCTTTGCACATATATCGAGATTTAACTGCTTATCGCATAAGAGCCGTAGATGCAAACGATGATTTGCGAAACATGTCCTCAAAATAGGTACGAAAGTGAAGCAGATGTGTAATAAACACGACTCATCTAAAAATTAATAATCTTTGCACGTGTTTTATTTTTAATTTCAAGAAGAAAAATTTAGCATCAATTCTCTGCTTTATTTTTCTTTCCAAGTTTTAATGAACTTACACAAAATCTGTCAGCCTTCTAATTACAAATGTCATCTAGTTTTCAATCTATAAAAGTAACTTAAGCATGGGATAATGGTTTTAAGGTTTGCTTTCTTCAGTGTTTAATTAGTGCATACCCTATGATCATAATAAGGGTAAGTTGCAGTTACCATGGTACTTTAAAACTTGATGTTAACATGCTTTGAAATTCTTATATGCTTGAATGCAAAAAAAAAAAAAAAAAAAAAAAAAAATTGATTTTTACCAAAAGTGATCAAAGATTCACCCATCACCTCCAATTATTAACCGATTAACTTACATTAGAACTTATTAACCTATGTTAAACTAATTTGTATATGATGCATTTATCATGAGGACAATTATATAACACTAAGATGCACAAAGTAAACTACAATTATTTAAAAAGATAACAAAGTAAAAAAGCACTGAAAAATATCGTCCATTATAAATCTTACTGCAAAATTTGCTCTTAACTTTCTGAGAAATAAATGTTCCTAAGCATTATTTATATAAGACCTTTACCAACTTCATTATATAATCTATTTAATATTTCTGCTCTTCCCAGTTTCTTTATCAACACCTCTACTTATAAACATAATGCCTTATTCAGAACATTTTGACAATGATCAGTAATAAGCATTACATCCAAGCTACCAAATTTCCACAAAGGGGTTATATTTCAAATATTATTTGTATTTCTGTCATACCTTTACATATCTTGTTCATGTTTTAAGATTTTTTCCATCCCTAAAATCTGCCACCTTGGGTGACAGTATGGCTCGACCTCTCTTTGAGCCTCTGTCTTATTTCTTTCCAAAATTCACCAACATTATTTTCACCCTCTGCTTGTATATATCTTCATTACCACCTCTTTCAAAGAATTTTTCACATCCCCAAACTAGCTCCCTTTTCCTAACACTCTGGTTTATTGGGTATATTATGTTAGTTTGTTAGTTTGTTAGTATTGTGTCTAATGTGAATAAAATTATTAAACTTGCACACCCATATATTTAGCTAATTTTATTTGTGTTTTAACAGATAAAAAGAAGTATGATGTATTTGTCTGCTATGACCAAAAGGATGCACACTTTGCATTGGAAATTTTGGTCTATACTTTGGAGAAATATTACAACTATCGTTGCTTTGCTTATGAGAGAGACAGCATTGCAGGAGACTGTAAGTAAATCAGGAAGTTGATTTCCTTGTGATAAGCTATAAGGAAGTGAATATCAATATATTTATAGCATACAGAAAACAGGATAAAATTTTAACAGCTTTTAGTATATGTATATTCTATTCCAGTTACTTCAATACTTATTTGACGATGACAATGACAGATGAAGGATGACGGATGGCCAATCCATCTTATTCTTCCTTGTTAAATTTTCACTACTATATTTGGTTGTCCAAATAGGCACTGTAACTCCAAGTTAGTCCGCATCCTCCATCAGTCCAAGTCCCTTATCACTCCAAATATATTTCTCAAAATCTTCCTTTCCCACCGTAATAACCACAGTTCTCTGATTGTCAACACCCAACTTTCTGAACCATACGTTATTATTGGTCTCAGTACTGTTGTATATATTTTAATTTTAGTATTCCTACTGACATTCCTTGATTTAAACTATTTAGCAATAAGTATTGTTAATTCAAAACTTCTTGAATACACACCATACAAAGTGGTACTGAACAAACACAAAAATCATATAATTACTGTCAAGAAATTCATGACAATGACGATGACATCAATGATAAAGCTGATGATAATATACTGCAACATTATCAAATTGTAAATCATTAACAGTAAAATTAGTAGTTTAAAATGATACAGCACTAACTTATTAAACATTATTAATCTTTAGCAATAAATAAGTCTGGAAAGAACCCTTTATGTGTCTTTTGAAAATTCAAGTCTGCAGAGAATGAATGAATGATGTTTAAATGAGCCTAGGACCTATTGAGCCTACAGTCACATGCAATTTGTCTTATGAGGATAAAAAAACACTAAACAAGTGTCATTCAGAAGACTCATCAACAACAAGTTTTATAGTCAAGACAATATTGCTTATTAAAGAAGCAACTTGGATCAAAGGGCATATTAAATATAACTTTAATTTAACATAAAAGTTGAGTATTACTCTCTAAATGTAAAAAAAGTGTAACTTTAGGTCCACTGCAACAACTTCTTAAAGAAAAAAAATGGAATAGCATGCTTAGTTGGTTTAGCATTCTAAAGGAAAGAACAACTGACAGTGTTTTCCAGGAAGGAAGATAATGTTACTTTTCAGCAAGGATAAGCTATCATTTATGAATAAATGTCATTTCCTCCTCCTTAACGATATAATTTTTATTTTTGGCTTTGTGAAATAATAAAGTCTAACCTTCTGAAAAACGCAAATGCTATCATGGCTTATTTAAAGAATTTCCTTCCAGAATTAATGTGCTACTTTTACTTCTAATGAACTAAAACACATAAAAGGGAATAACATTTTAAAAATTATGTTAAAATTAATTGTAACCACCTTGGTAGCATAGATGGTAGCGTGTCTCACGTTCAAGAGGTCCCGAGTTTGAATCTCAGTTAGGGTGAGTTACCTGGATAAGGTTTTTTCCGGGGTTTTCCCTTATCCTCAAAGATGGATGTCGGGTAACTCTAAGCTCTATGGACCCTGGGCTCATTTGAGCATCATTTCACCCATTTCATTCACCGTCCGATAGGACTTGACGTTAGAGGACGTAAATTACAACAACACACACAAAAAAAAAAATTGAAATGCAGAAATTCACCTTGATCCGATTACCCTAAACTACATACATTTTGAAAGGGTAGAGCCAGACAGAAAAATTCAATGCCATAGCCGGGATTTGAACCATGGATCTTCTGGTTTCCGTCCAGCCGCTCTAACCATTTGAGCTACTATGGCCATCGTGCCAACATGACATTAAATTCTCCATCTGACTCGTGTTTTATAAACACATGAGACAACTACCTTAATGGTGACTTACTATGCTGTAAGTACTTTAAGGCCCGGGCTTTATAGTACGGACCACTATTAGGTACAATTAATGGAAATTAATTGTTCTTTCACACTAGCCGTGTGTAGGATGCACTATGAAAGGGTAGAGCCAGACTGAAAAATTCAATGCCATAGCCGGGATTTGAACCACGGATCTTCTGGTTTCCGTCCAGCCGCTCTAACCATTTGAGCTACTATGGCCAACATGCCAACATGACATTAAATTCTCCAACTGACTTGTGTTTCTCCTGGTAAAACGTAACGGAAACCAGAAGATCAGTGGTTCAAATCCCGGCTATGGCATTGAATTTTTCTGTCTGGCTCTACCCTTTTATAGTGCGTCCTACACACGGCTAGTGTGAAAGAACAATTAATTTCCATTAATTGTACCTAATAGTGGTCTGAACTATAAAGCCCGGGCCTTAAAGTACTTACAGCATAGTAAGACGCCATTAAGGTGGTTGTCTCATGTGTTTATGAGAACTCCTAGTGGTTTACCGGGAGAAACACGAGTCAGTTGGAGAATTTAATGTCATGTTGGCACGTTGGCCATAGTAGCTCAAATGGTTAGAGCGGCTGGATGGAAACCAGAAGATCCATGGTTCAAATCCCAGCTATGGCATTGAATTTTTCTCTCTGGCTCTACCCTTTCATAGTGCGTACTACACACGGCTAGTGTGAAAGAACAATTAATTTAAATACATTTTGCTCAGTGCTTCTAAACTCTTATCAGCATACATTGAATGAATTAAAATTACTATTGCAACAATTATGGATAGTCACAACATAATTTTAACGGAAAAATAAGGCAAACAGAATGTCAATTACAAGAATAGTTTGAACCACTGACTTATTCCATCTCTCGGTGTATTAATAATTAGGAAGTATGAGGATCAAAACAGGATCATGGAAGACTTACTGCAAGTTTGAGGATGACCACCATAAAACAAACTAAAAATTGAAGAAATAAACAAGCATTTATTAACTGAAAGGTGGTAAACAAATGAAATGCCAAAATATAATATTCAAACCTTCAAGGGTATATGTATGACTCCAGAATATTACACTCCTTTAAATTGCCCAACAGAAATTTTCAAAATTATATACTCATAATTATTGCAAACATTCATACATGTGCATTCCTGTGGCTCCGCATGCTCGTTCAAAATCCCCCAAGTATATATAAAAGCAAACTTGCAACAGGCTAAGGCCCAGGGTAGGAAAACAAAGACTGGAGGGCCAGCACAGTAAAAAAAATAACATGGTAAAATTCGCCAAAGTACCACATGCTGAGAAAGATGAACCCCAACTGACCATGTTCTGGAAGGAAACCAGACAAACTCCAAGCAACAATAAACAAAATAGAGACACATTGCTACCACTTCCCTTATAAAGAAGCTAGGCAATTTACTGGAGTCGTTACACCTTATGCTGGTCGACCATGAGCTATAGAGCAGAGGGTAAGTTGAGATCAGTTACAGGAGCATGAACCTAAACAAAAAGCTTAACACTGATGATATCAAAAACACAAAATAATAGTACCTCTCATATCTATTAGTAGACTTGGACTTCTCTCTGAAAGAGCTAATGCAGAAGACACCAGTATAGTAGGCACACATCAAAAACAGGATACAAAATGTAAATTGAAATTCTCCTAATTTCTGCTGTGAAAACACAGGAATGATAAAACCAAATTTCAAGTTATGACATATATTCATGAGGAAATTAGCTTATGGGTGCTATTACAAAGCCTGATTCGGATTCAGATAATTTATTAGCCATAGGACTCAACCAGATCATGGCATTGTCAAAAATACAATATTTTCAAAAATATAAATATGCATTAAGATATAGTTGAAAATATTACAAATTAATATAAAGTCTAATACAATAGTACATACAGTAAAATAAAATTTATACTGCAATTTTATATTTAAATATTCAGTTATGCTAAAAGGTAAAAATTGTAATATTATCAGTTGCATTGATTGTCTAAATCTTCTTTAATTTAAAATTTCTAATTTTTTTAGGCAAGTGATTATATAAAATACTACCTAGATGTGATGTACTATTAAGGCATCTAGTAAATCTATAACAATTTAAATGGACATTGCTGGATGATCTAGTATTGTAATCATATAATTGAGAATTCATTTGCAGGAGCTTTAGGTTTTGTTGAATGAAAGACACAGATTCCAGGAGCAAAAGGAACACCAACTACCATTGGAGCAGTGTGTCTATACCCTCTATCCTAGGCAATGGTGTTGCGCACTTACATCTCAAGCAAGCACAAATTGATTGAAAGCTCTATTTGCAGTCTGTTTTTTGACACTTCATCACTTACATTTTTATTTTATTGAGAGACTAGTTTTGGAAGCTGTCATCTCCATTTTCAACCTCTATCCAAATGTCTGTTGTTATCTGCTCTCTTCTCTCTGGCAGTGGTTCCACCACCAACAGACAGTTGGATAGAGGTTGAAAATGGAGATGACGGCTTCCAAAACTAGTCCCTCAATAATATAGTAGTGGTAGTGGTAGTGGTAGTGGTAGTGGTAGTGGTAGTGGTAGTGGTAGTGGTAGTGGTAGTGGTAGTGGTAGTGGTAGTGGTAGTGGTAGTGGTAGTGGTAGTGGTAGTGGTAGTGGTAGTGGTAGTGGTAGTGGTAGTGGTAGTGGTAGTGGTAGTGGTAGTGGTAGTGGTAGTGGTAGTGGTAGTGGTAGTGGTAGTGGTAGTGGTAGTGGTAGTGGTAGTGGTAGTGGTAGTGGTAGTGGTAGTGGTAGTGGTGGTGGTGGTGGTGGTGGTGGTGGTGGTGGTGGTGGTGGTGGTGGTGGTGGTGGTGGTGGTGGTGGTGGTGGTGGTGGTGGTGGTGGTGGTGGTGGTAGTGGTAGTAGTAGTAGTAGTGGTAGTAGTAGTAGTAGTAGTAGTAGTAGTAGTAGTAGTAGTAGTAGTAGTAGTAGTAGTAGTAGTAGTAGTAGTAGTAGTAGTAGTAGTAGTAGTAGTAGTTTTTTTTTTTAGGCAGGGGAAAAATCTTCAAAAGACGCCAGGCTTGGCGAGTTGGATTCTTACCAACTAAAAAACCCCTGCTAGCCACAAGAGACTTCTTCCTGGGACCACCAATCGGTATTACTTCGGGAAGAAGGGCAATAAAGGTGGTCAAACGTACTTGCGTACCAATGGAGGGTTTAGTTACACGCAGCGGCCTCGGCCGGCTTATTCTCGGCGGTCGTCCTGCTCCTTCGCCCTGAGGATACATGTGACCAGTTTAGCAATAGCGTTCCAGTTTTCCCTGGACTCCAGCATGATTGGTAGAATAGTTGCCAAAGTAACAACCTGACCTATGGTAGCATAGCACCGGTTACGGTGATCGATCCATTGAGTGCATTCCAGAAGCGTATGTTGCGGGGTGTCCGTTTGGTCGCAATAAGGGCAGAGGTCGGAGTCAACGAGCCCCATACGGTGCAGGTAGGATCGGAAGCGGCCATGGCCTGTCAGGAATTGGGTGATGTAGTACCCAACACCTCCATGCTGTCGAGAGAGCCAGGGAGTGATCTCCGGAATCAGCAGCTTGGTCCATTGTGCCTTTTGTGTTTCCTGATTCCATTCCTCCTGCCATCGTCGGATGGTATGGGCGCGAACCAAAAGCCGTTGTTCTGGCGTTCCAGTGCCATGAGCATAGGTGCGCTCCTGCACCAAGAGATGGATGGGAATGATGCCGGCGACAACTTGCAGAGCCTTCGTTGAGGTAGTCCGATAGGCACTACAGACACGCAGTGCAACTTTCCGCTGTACGCGTTCCAGCCAGGTGCGGTAGATGGCCTTATCCAGGCATGATTTCCAAGCCGGGGCACCATACAAAAGGATGGAGTGGACCACACTACCAAGGAGGGTCCTTGAGCTAGGTTTAGGACCACCGACATTGGGCATCAAACGTCCTAAGGCGGCAATGGCCTTTTCGGCCTTGCGGGTCACGTACTGCAGATGGGCACCAGGATACATATTGTGGCCAAATTGAAGGCCGAGATAACGTATGTTTCTCTGAGATCGGATGTCCAGACCACTAAGGTGAACTGTAATATCCCGTAGGGAGCGTCGCCCCTGCAGAATCACAAGTTCGGTCTTCTGTGTAGCCAACTGTAGCCCCTTTTGCAGCATCCACATTTCAAGGCGATGAACAGCCCATTCTATCCTCTCTTCCACTTCCGCCTGAGATCCTCCAGACACAAGGACAGCAAGATCATCAGCGTAGGCGATAGATTTTGATCCCGAAGGCAAAGGCACTCGGAGGACATCATCGTAGTAGATATTCCAAAATGTGGGTCCCAGAATCGAACCCTGAGGCACCCCACAAGTCATATCCAATGTGGCAGCGTCGCCAACTAAAAGCCTGCGATTGTGGAAATAGCTGCAGAGAATTCGAAGCAGATAAGGTGAAATGCGACGTCGCCTGAGGTCCGCAACGATGCCAGTCCACTTCGCCGAGTTAAAGGCATTTTTGACGTCCAGCGTGACTAATACGACATAGCAAGGAGAAAGCGTCTGGGCCTCCATCACGAAAGATTGTACAGCCTGAATAGCATCCATGGTCGACAACCCTTGCCGAAAACCAAACTGACGAGGAGATAGGCCCTCCCCGTCCTCAATTTCCAAGATTAAACGTCTGTTGAGGATGTGCTCCATAAGTTTGCCCAACACATTAAGCAGACAAATGGGACGGTAAGACGTGCTCCCTCCAGGCGGACAGGGTTTTGCAAGGAGAATAAGCTTGCCAAGTTTCCAGGCACTAGGAAATTCACCGGAGGACAAAATTGAATTAAAAAAGTCCAGGAGAAGCTCCGGTTTCTCGACAGCAAGAAGTCGCACAACCTCCGGAGGAACGCCATCGGGGCCACCGGCTTTGCCAGACTTGAGGCGGTGTCCTGCGGCGCGGATCTCAGCAACTGTACAGGTGGGAATAGTCGCAGTGTCTACAAGAAGCTCCGGCCAGATACGCCGAGCATGTGCAGGAAACAAAGTTCTGGCGATGTGAAGCTGTTCTTCATCACTAAGAGCCATAGGTGAGCGGAAGCCAAGTTTCCCAGTAACAATTTGGTAGCCCAGGCCCCACACATCAGAGTCAACCTCGGCACAAAGGGAGCTCCAGGCAGCACGTTTAGCCGTCGAGATGGCAACTTTAAGGGCTCTACGACGGTCCCGGTAGGCGCGTAATGCATTTTGTTTGTCAGAATCGGCGACATTACGTCTATTGATTCTGGTCAGATGGCGCTTTGCCTTATTACACTGTCGCCGCAAGTCAGCTATTTCAGCATTCCACCAGTAGGCACCTTTACGACCCCCGCGGGAGCGTTTCCGAGGTAAAACACAGGCACAGGCGTTGTAGATAGCCTGGTCGATTCCATAGGCCTGATGAATAAAGCTGGATTGAATTTGGTCCTCCAAATGCTCCAATAAGTGATCCTGCTTCTCCGGTTGGTAGGACCAGCCTTGAGACCCACTGGCAGGCCGTAGAAAAGGACCGGGTACAAAAACCTCGAAATAGATGCTGCGATGATAACTCAAATTTTCTTCGTCGCTTACGTGCCAATTGCGGACGATTCTCCCAAGATCCGGGCTGCAGATGGTCAGATCTATATATGATGAACCTCCATGGCGTTCAAACGTAGGTAGTGTGCCATCATTTAAAATAAGGAGGTCACGTTCACCAGCCCATTCGGCCAAAGCGCTGCCCTTCCTGTCTTCAATGGGGGAACCCCAACAATACGCCTTAGCGTTAAAATCACCACCTATCAACAGACGCCCAGGGTGTTGCTGGATGCTAGTGGTCAGCAAAGAGAGAAATTGGTCAAAGTCAGCAATAGTAGACGCCGGAGAAAGATAACATGAATAAACAACCAGATCGCCAGTGTCCATCCACACAAAACCATCCCCACCACCAGTGGCGCACACGTGAACAGAATCACTAGAGAGGTAAATGGCGGCATCAAGTCGACGATCCGTAAGCCAGCGCGAGCTGTAAGTCGTCATAGCCTTATTAGGTTCCGCAACGATGGCAAAGCCTAAGCGCTCAGATGAACATTTATGCCGTAGGAGATCCATGGCCCGCCTGCTCCGATCAACATTAAGTTGTAGAAGTTTCATAGAACAGGATGCTGACGATCCGTTTTCTCCCTACGCTGATGAATGAGGTCCCGATACTTGGGACATCGCATCGACTCCGCTTTGTGTCCCTCAATGTTACAAATGTAGCAGGACGGCGTGTAGGTACAATCCTTGCGATGATGATCACTCCGGCCACAGTTATGACAGAGTTCCGCTGCAGGCGAGAGTTTGCACTCCCTAGCTATATGGCCCAACCGGTGACAATTATAGCATCTGGGCAAACGGGTTGCTTCACGAACTCGCCATCTGTCCCAGCCATGCCCTATCCTGTGTTGCGCAAGCAGCCGCTGTGCCAAGATTTTATCAAGGGTGACGAAAGCGTATTTAACGCCATTGCTGTTAGGCTTCGGTGCCAAATTAACCTTGATATCAGCCGAAGGTGTTCCAAGAGTAGTGGCAATCACCTCCTTCACTCCGGTTTCGTCCACAAGTTCATCTATATCAAGCAGCATCACAGTTTGGGTCACTGGCCGTAGATTGACCTTCGCCAACTCCGTCATCTTCAGGGTAAGTTGTTCCCGGAAGGCCTGCCGCTTGTTGATCTCGCGACCTTTGATTTTAAGATGCACAGAACCACCACCCGTTTTGGTAATGCGCTCCACGGTGATTCCATCCGTTTGAACAGCTGTTTTCATGTTCCGAAGCATGTCGGCATACGACGTTCCGGGTAGTGGCTCGAGAATGATAGTCTCTGTATTAGGAGTCCGCGCATGGGGAACAAAATCCGTCGTGCCAGGTGTCGAAACAGAGCCGCTACGGGCGTTCAAAAGAGACTGCAATTGGATAGGTATAGACACAGAACGTCTGCGACACACATATTCAAACACCTTCCTAATAGTGCAGACGTCAGCATTGCGGGTGACATTACAGACGGTAGGGACCCTCCCTTTTCTCAGAGCAGTGTCCAGCACGCGTTCGAGAGAGCGCCGAAGAGCAGTCCGATCTAGCGGAGTATCACTCGCTGCATCCGTCACAACCAAATGTGTGAAAAGTTCTGTACTGGAAATGACGCTCTCGTCGTCGTTCAAGCAACCATGGCGGGCGACACTACACACAGATTGGCCTGGCGCTAACTGACGTTCATCCAGCATATGCGACAAACAAGGATTCTGAAGCAGAACATGCCGAAGTAGAGGGTCACTACGGTCTTCATCCAGAGGCATGATAAGAATGCGGTCCAAGGCTGGCTTAGCAGCGCTGTGTTGCTGCAAAGGGCAATGTTGATAGATTTCCTCAGGCCATTTAAGGGCAATGAGTTCCAGAAACTCCGCATCAGAGAGATCCCTCCGAAAGCCCGGCTCAATCTGCGCCTTGAGATGATCAGCAGCAAGTTGCTGAGGGCTAGAAGTTTGCGTGCCTACCTCGGCAACCGTTGGAGACGGAACGGAGGAACCCTTCCGGGAGACCGCCGCATGACTGGTTAATAACTCAGCAACAAAATCACTTGCGAGCGGCAAACGTTGGGAGTAGTCCATCAAACGACCAACAGCCTTTTTTATCTCCTTTTTTGTGTTGGGAATCTCCGCAACTGTCTGGGCAAGGGTATCCACCTCGGAAACAATTTTCCGAAAAAGTTCCTTTAACACACGATGTTCACTCTCCATGCGCCGCATAAAGGAAGTACAATCCCCCTCTTCCGGCACTTCATGGCTAGGAGATGAAGCCCGTTTGCGCTTACCGTCCCGAATATCAGGCTCCATGGCAGTGGCATC
>CM060956.1:78602589-78754713 GCA_030765055.1 Mantis religiosa
GTAGTAGTAGTAGTAGTAGTAGTAGTAGTAGTAGTAGTAGTAGTAGTAGTAGTAGTAGTAGTAGTAGTAGTAGTAGTAGTAGTAGTAGTAGTAGTAGTAGTAGTAGTAGTAGTAGTAGTAGTAGTAGTAGTAGTAGTAGTAGTAGTAGTAGTAGTAGTAGTAGTAGTAGTAGTAGTAGTAGTAGTAGTAGTAGTAGTAGTAGTAGTAGTAGTAGTAGTAGTAGTAGTAGTAGTAGTAGTAGTAGTAGTAGTAGTAGTAGTAGTAGTAGTAGTAGTAGTAGTAGTAGTAGTAGTAGTAGTAGTAGTAGTAGTAGTAGTAGTAGTAGTAGTAGTAGTAGTAGTAGTAGTAGTAGTAGTAGTAGTAGTAGTAGTAGTAGTAGTAGTAGTAGTAGTAGTAGTAGTAGTAGTAGTAGTAGTAGTAGTAGTAGTAGTAGTAGTAGTAGTAGTAGTAGTAGTAGTAGTAGTAGTAGTAGTAGTAGTAGTAGTAGTAGTAGTAGTAGTAGTAGTAGTAGTAGTAGTAGTAGTAGTAGTAGTAGTAGTAGTAGTAGTAGTAGTAGTAGTAGTAGTAGTAGTAGTAGTAGTAGTAGTAGTAGTAGTAGTAGTAGTAGTAGTAGTAGTAGTAGTAGTAGTAGTAGTAGTAGTAGTAGTAGTAGTAGTAGTAGTAGTAGTAGTAGTAGTAGTAGTAGTAGTAGTAGTAGTAGTAGTAGTAGTAGTAGTAGTAGTAGTAGTAGTAGTAGTAGTAGTAGTAGTAGTAGTAGTAGTAGTAGTAGTAGTAGTAGTAGTAGTAGTAGTAGTAGTAGTAGTAGTAGTAGTAGTAGTAGTAGTAGTAGTAGTAGTAGTAGTAGTAGTAGTAGTAGTAGTAGTAGTAGTAGTAGTAGTAGTAGTAGTAGTAGTAGTAGTAGTAGTAGTAGTAGTAGTAGTAGTAGTAGTAGTAGTAGTAGTAGTAGTAGTAGTAGTAGTAGTAGTAGTAGTAGTAGTAGTAGTAGTAGTAGTAGTAGTAGTAGTAGTAGTAGTAGTAGTAGTAGTAGTAGTAGTAGTAGTAGTAGTAGTAGTAGTAGTAGTAGTAGTAGTAGTAGTAGTAGTAGTAGTAGTAGTAGTAGTAGTAGTAGTAGTAGTAGTAGTAGTAGTAGTAGTAGTAGTAGTAGTAGTAGTAGTAGTAGTAGTAGTAGTAGTAGTAGTAGTAGTAGTAGTAGTAGTAGTAGTAGTAGTAGTAGTAGTAGTAGTAGTAGTAGTAGTAGTAGTAGTAGTAGTAGTAGTAGTAGTAGTAGTAGTAGTAGTAGTAGTAGTAGTAGTAGTAGTAGTAGTAGTAGTAGTAGTAGTAGTAGTAGTAGTAGTAGTAGTAGTAGTAGTAGTAGTAGTAGTAGTAGTAGTAGTAGTAGTAGTAGTAGTAGTAGTAGTAGTAGTAGTAGTAGTAGTAGTAGTAGTAGTAGTAGTAGTAGTAGTAGTAGTAGTAGTAGTAGTAGTAGTAGTAGTAGTAGTAGTAGTAGTAGTAGTAGTAGTAGTAGTAGTAGTAGTAGTAGTAGTAGTAGTAGTAGTAGTAGTAGTAGTAGTAGTAGTAGTAGTAGTAGTAGTAGTAGTAGTAGTAGTAGTAGTAGTAGTAGTAGTAGTAGTAGTAGTAGTAGTAGTAGTAGTAGTAGTAGTAGTAGTAGTAGTAGTAGTAGTAGTAGTAGTAGTAGTAGTAGTAGTAGTAGTAGTAGTAGTAGTAGTAGTAGTAGTAGTAGTAGTAGTAGTAGTAGTAGTAGTAGTAGTAGTAGTAGTAGTAGTAGTAGTAGTAGTAGTAGTAGTAGTAGTAGTAGTAGTAGTAGTAGTAGTAGTAGTAGTAGTAGTAGTAGTAGTAGTAGTAGTAGTAGTAGTAGTAGTAGTAGTAGTAGTAGTAGTAGTAGTAGTAGTAGTAGTAGTAGTAGTAGTAGTAGTAGTAGTAGTAGTAGTAGTAGTAGTAGTAGTAGTAGTAGTAGTAGTAGTAGTAGTAGTAGTAGTAGTAGTAGTAGTAGTAGTAGTAGTAGTAGTAGTAGTAGTAGTAGTAGTAGTAGTAGTAGTAGTAGTAGTAGTAGTAGTAGTAGTAGTAGTAGTAGTAGTAGTAGTAGTAGTAGTAGTAGTAGTAGTAGTAGTAGTAGTAGTAGTAGTAGTAGTAGTAGTAGTAGTAGTAGTAGTAGTAGTAGTAGTTTTATTCATCCGTTAAGTCAATACAATGACATTGGATAAGTCAATACAAATATTTAGAACAATACAAATAATATAAGTATAAAAATAAAAAAAAAATAAGTTGCATCAAGTGTAATTAATAAGATCTAAGCATGAACTCATAAATATATATAGTTGCATGGCTCTACAACTACACAGCATTTAAAATGCATCACAAATATATACAATTATATGGCCAGCTACAGTGTATCTAGAAATTCACCTATATCATAATATGAATCACTTAATAAAATTTCTTTCAACGATAGTTTGAAACACCTCATGGATTTTATGTATTTCAGATTGGCCGGTAGTTTATTATACAGAGTGACTGCTGAATATCTAACTCCTTTGGAATAAAGTGTAGTTCTATGTGTTATTGTTCTTAAGTCTGTTTTACCTCTGGTGTTATGATGATGTATTTGATTATTTGTGGTGAAATTTTCAAGGTTTTGTTTTGTATAACATAGCAAACAGTATATGTACAGACTGGGCAGAGTCAAGATTTTCAACTCCTTAAAGAAGTTCCTGCAGGAGTCATATTTTTTTCCTGACATTAGGCATCTAACAATCCTTTTTTGTACTTTAAAAACCAAGTGACTGTCTTTACTATCCCCCCAAAACATAATGCCATACCTCATTAGACTTTCTGCATATGCAAAATATAAGGTTCTCATGTCACTTGCATACAACTCATTTTTTATTACTCTTAATGAGAAGTAGAATTTATTTAACTTTATTACTAGATATTTTATGTGTGCTTCCCAGTCTAAATGCTGATCTATCCATACTCCCAGAAAATTTGCTTCTGTCTTATAAGAAACATATGCACCATACAACTTGATGTCAGGTTTGTCAACATTTTTATTTTGTTTGTGACGAAGTGATATTGCTGAAGATTTGTTTGTATTAATAATCAATTTGTTTTCAGCAAACCAAGTTTTAATTTTACTGGTTATGTGTTTTGCATTTTCATTTCCCTTTATTATAACATTTGTGTCGTCAGCAAACATAGTTACTCGAGTTGGATTTAAATAATTTGGGAAGTTGTTTATGAATATTAAAAAGAGGATGGGTCCTAGTATGGATCCCTGGGGAACTCCATATTTAATTTTTTCCATTTTTGAATAGTGATTACGTACGACATTCCGCTCATCGACATTTGTGATTTCCACCATCTGTTTCTCATGTGTAAGTGTTGAACTGTCAAAAACCTGACTGCAAATAGATTTTTCCAATTACTTTTGATGTCACTGTTACTGAATTCCTCCAGTCAGGCCTAAGCACAAATTGGCTGAAGTTCTATGATATAGATGAAAACTTTTGACTAACAATATGTTCTTTAATTCTGTACATAGCATGTTTAAAATAATGCATTAAATATAGACCATCAACAAGCACTCCATACCATCTGTTAGGGCTCCTAAAAACCATATGCAAAACTTCCTTTGTGTATCAATTCCCATGCACTGTTTGAAAACTGAGTCGCTGAAGTTTCCACAAAGATGACTTTAATGAAAATACAGAAATTTATTTCTAACAATTCTAAGGGAAGAAATGCTTCTCTTGCTCCTATGGAATACATGCCTCTGCTCTAACCACAATTGTTTATTTTTATACAGTATCTACAAACTATTGCTATGAAGGCTTATTTTTTCTGTCTATTTTGCATTAATGCATATAAACATTTGCAAAAATAGTTGCATTACATTATATTCTAGTTACACAAGGGATGCAGGAAAGTGAATTAACAGTCAATGTTTAAGATGGTTCACTAAATGCTGGCTTTCAAATTTCATACTCTTTCCATTCCATTTCAAGAAACAAGTGCTTTGTGAAAATAGTGTGAATGGCAGAATACAAAAGGTGAAAGTGATTTTAAGAAAATTATAAAATCAGCTCACGATGTAAATAAGTATTTGTGAAACTAGTCCTGATCTGTAAAGAATTTACAGTTTATTAAAAGGATAAGTGAACAACCAGCTCACTTCAAGAAACCACGGATCCAACCAGTTGGATAGTTGCTGATGATGGGGACGAGCCGGTCTCGGAAACAATTGTTCAAGTAAGGATATTTTAAGTGATGTTGTGTTTGAATACCAACTCATTACTTCAAAGGATAAGTGAAGTTTTAATTAATTTAGTTTTAATTTTAATTAAACTCCATATACTGGAGTTGTATTAAAAGGATTAATTCTGAGTGGATTAATTCCTCAATATAAATCTAACATTAAGGATAAGTGAAGGATGTAAAAGTCTTTATATTTTATTGTAATATTTGAACAGCTTCACGATTATTAGCTTCAGTGTTTTACATATTAAATTGTAAAATATTGAAAAACTTAAACTGATATGAATATTCCAGAAATGTTTGATATCACAAATAAGTTTAAGGGATTACTTGTAAAAACTATTTGTAATCGGTTTATTGACACTAGATGCTAGCTGGAGAGAGATTGAAAATTGAGGCAATAGCCTTTGAAACTAGTCCCTCGATGATATAAAAAAGTAAATGAGGAGTGTCAATAAACCAACTACAAATAGTTTTTATGATTAATTTTGACGTCACTGTTGCTAATTTCCTCCAAACATACATAATTAAAGGATTACTATTACAAAACACTGTGTTTCTTAGATATCTTTAGTTTAGGGAAATCCAAAACCAAAATCTTTTTAAGAAAACAGTCAAAAGTTCATTCGCTTTCAAAGCATACTATTCAATTCAGGAATACATGGATGATGCACTGTGATCTCAATTTTATCTTAGTGTCTGTTTAACTTTAGGAAAACTATATAATCTAGATATTGTACATAATTAATATTCTCTTGCTTTATTATACTTTGTAACATATTGTATTGTAAATATTGCAGACTTATTTCTGATCTTAAAGTTTAGGTTTAATATTTTGACGAGTCACCAATTTACGAGCACCTGCTCAACTATGTAAGTGTAACGTGACGAATAAAGTATTGTATTGTATTGTATTTGTTCTTTAAGATCTTTTTATCTATTGTGCTTAGTGCTATGTAGTAGTATAAAAAATTTATTTCAGATGAAGAAAATTTAACGGACTATTACCAGAAAACTTAAATATATATTTTATTTGTCATATATACCTTAAATATGCAGTACTTCAATAAAAATTTCTAGAAATATTTTTTATCAAATAAAAAAATACAGAGTTTCTAGGTAAAGAGTAATTATTGTGTGTGATTTTCTTGAAAGCTTTTGTTCTTGTATCTTTGGAAGAGAGAACTTAATTATCAGGTTTGGTTGAAAAAAGTATCTGTAGTCTGTTTTTAACACTCCTTCACTTACATTTATTTTTTGAGGGATAGCTTCAGAAGCCATTGCTTCAATTCTCAATCTAGAATGTCTGACTATATCATCTGTTATTGCCTGCTGTCTTCTCTCTGGTGGTGGAACTATGAACTTCTTATATCGAGATTCAACTGTATTGGAACACCACAGTGAAGCGAAAAATGATTAAATTTTAGATGAGTCGCATTTTTTACACATCTGCTTCACTTTCGTACCTATTTTGAGGACATGTTTCGCAAATCTTGAGTCGCACAAGAGCCGTAGATGCAAACGAAGATTTGCGAAACATGTCCTCAAAATAGGTACGAAAGTGAAGCAGATGTGTAAAAAATGCGACTCATCTAAAATTTAATAATATGAACTTCTTATCAACTGAAGGGATTTCAAAGTTCATTACTTGGTGCTTTGATATTGTGACTTTGTGGGTTCGTGAAATGAAAAGTCCAGTTTCACCTCTCAAAAATGTTCTTTATTTCCACTGACTTACAGTTAAACTCTTGCCAATTACACAGAATTACGTGCTGCAACAATTACAATTTACCAGTTCGTCCGTTACAACTTCACTTGTACTCGCGATTACATAAACTCCGATACACATACACAGTTCGTACAGTCTTCCGTTGCACAACCCTTTCATTCATTAACACGTCACTGACTAACACTGCCTTCTTACACCAAGAACTGTCCTCACTCACACACTAACCAACTGACTGACTGACTCCGACTCCGTCTGTCTGTAACTCTCTTTATATAGGAATATCGCCGGTTTCTAGTGACCAGGAGAATGTTCCAGATTACGTAATTTCCAGAAACAGGTGTAGAGAAAACAGGCGACACAGTCATGTTTTTTCCCTGACCACAGTCTGTCACCACTACAAGACAAACGAGGAGGAGGTGTGGCTAACCGAACCTCCCCCTGCCTTCCGCTGCCAGCTGCTTTCACAGGGTGTTCCAGCGCTCCCGTTACACTGCTCCCTCCTCAAAGCTGTTCGCCTCGAACAGCCCCATCGTAGCGTGCGAGGCGGTCCAGGTGTACCACCAGCATCTGCCCGGAGTCTGAGCCAGAAGTAGCGCTGCCGTAGTTTGTGAATCATTCGGTTCGCTCCCAGGTGTCCTCCTGAAGTACCGGCGTGTTCTTCCTCCAAGACTTCCGGGACCTTGCTCCGGGGAAGTACCAACTGTTCTCTCTGCGCCTTCCCATCGGGTGACTCCCATACCCGGAACAGCACGCCCTCTCTGGTCTTCAACGAGTCCCATTGGGCCCAGTGCGACTTGTAGGTGGCGCTCCTCGGTGCGATGTCCTCCCAGGTTGGTCTCGTCCCTGCGTCCACTTCCCTCAAGAGTGGCCCCAAGTCTGCGTCCGCCAGCTGCTCCCTCCTCAGGCCTGCGCTATCCCAGCCTTCAGCAGGCACTGCCACAACTACTCGGACTGCTGCGGCACGCTCCTTCTCTTCCACTCTTGTGCGCTCAAGGCCGTCCTGGAACTGCGGTAGGACACCTCCAATGTAATGGTCGCTAGCGTCGGTGTCCACAATGAAGGCGCCACCCGGTTGTGGGAAACCCAAAATTGGAGCACTGCACAGGGTCCCCTTCGGGTGCTGGAAAGCGTCTTCGGCGTCCTCCGTCCACACATAAGGCCGGTTTTCCTCCGTCAGGCGGGTGAGGGGTTTTGCGATGTTGTCGGCCAGGCGGTCGTCTACTTGACCCTTCCGCTTGCCCAGGTTCGCGACGTCATCCCTCACGCCGGCCAAACGTTCCTCAAACTTTGCGGCGAGAGCCTCGTTCGCCGCCCTCATCTCCGTTGTCAGTTCGGCCATCTTTGAGGTCATTGTCGTGGCCAAGTTGTTGTTAGCCGTTTCCGTCTTCGCTGTTAATTCGGCCTTCATTTCTTCCATCTTCCCGGTGATGTTGTCCTTAGCCGTCCTGATTAGTTTCAGTTCCGCGGCCAGGTTATTTCTAGTCTCCAGCTTCTCTGTTAATCCGGCCTGCATTTCTTCCATCTTCCTGGTGATGTTGTCTTTAGCCGTCTTCATTTCTTCCAGTACCGCTAAAATCTTTTCTAATGCTGCCTCCATCGTTGTAAAGTTCGGTGATGTTGTTTTCCCGCTTCCTGACACCAGTGTGACTTTGTGGGTTCGTGAAATGAAAAGTCCAGTTTCACCTCTCAAAAATGTTCTTTATTTCCACCGACTTACAGTTAAACTCTTGCCAATTACACAGAATTACGTGCTGCACACAATTACAATTCACCAGTTCGTCCGTTACAACTTCACTTGTACTCGCGATTACATAAACTCCGATACACATATACAGTTCGTACAGTCTTCCGTTGCACAACCCTTTCGTTCATTAACACGTCACTGACTAACACTGCCTTCTTACACCAAGAACTGTCCTCACTCACACACTAACCAACTGACTGACTGACTCCGACTCCGTCTGTCTGTAACTCTCTTTATATAGGAATATCGCCGGTTTCTAGTGACCAGGAGAATGTTCCAGATTACGTAATTTCCAGAAACAGGTGTAGAGAAAACAGGCGACACAGTCATGTTTTTTCCCTGACCACAGTCTGTCACCACTACAAGACAAACGAGGAGGAGGTGTGGCTAACCGAACCTCCCCCTGCCTTCCGCTGCCAGCTGCTTTCACAGGGTGTTCCAGCGCTCCCGTTACAATATCCTACCAGTCAATAATTTTATAAAGAAGTTCATACTTCCACCACCAGAGAGAAGACAGCAGACAACAACAACACATGATAGTCAGAAGTTTGATGATGAGAATGGAAGTGGGAGCATCTGAATCTAGTGCCTCAAAAAATAAAAATGTATGTGACTGAGTGTTAGAAACTGAGTACAGATAGCTTTTCAATTAATTTGGACGTCACTTACTAAATTCCTCCAAATACCCATAAACATAGGTAAAATCAACCTGAAAAATGCAATGCCATAGCCGGGATTTGAGCCACGGATCTCCTGTTTCCATCTGGTTGCCTTAACCTTTGAGCTACGATGACCAACGTACAGTCATGGCATTAATTTCTCCAACTGACTCATATGTTTTCCCAGTAAACCTCTAGGGGTCCTCATATTTGAAATACACATGTTTGCAGCGACTTACTATTTTAAGTACTTGATTCCCAGGGCTTATTGTTAAACCATTATTATTAAGTTAATTGATGGAAATGAATCATTCTACCATACTAGCCATGTATAGGCTAAGGTTTTGGATAGGTAGAGTCAACCTGAAAAGTTCAATGCCATGGCCAGGATTTGAACCACAGATCTCCCAGTTTGCATCCAGTCGCTCTTAACCTTTCAGCTACCATGGCCAACTTGCTGTCATGACATTCGTGCTGGTATGGAGGAATGATTAATTTCCATCAATTAACTTAACCCATAAACATGTCCGGTATTTATCAGAGTTTTCCTATCCAAGGTGTGCAGTACATATAGGCACATTAAACATTTTCTAATTTCTTTTTCATTCAGGGAACTTTAAAACATATATCTGGTGATACTTTAGATAGCAATAAAGATAGCAGAACATGGAAGAGGAAGTAAAATGCATAGTGAAGAAAGTAGAGCTTTAAATATTAGCATTAGTTAACTGTTTAAAGCTGTACAGAATGTATTAAGCAACTATTACTTTTTGGAATTGGAGTATATATAACAATAGAAACACTGATGTTTTAGTGATTCCTGAGACGTACACAGAAAACGTTCGCTTAAGCAGAAGATTCCTCATGGTGGTTTCTCCAGCTGTAGCAGTTAACAACTGGTGCATCTACGCCCTGTACATAGCTATAGAAGCCATGTTGAATCTTCATTCTAGAATCATCTGTGTAGTACTCCAGGTAAGGAATCCTTTTCTCATTAAATAACATATTAATATCTTTTTCACTGCCATATCATGAGGTTTTAGTAAAAAGCAAATTAATGTAATGATATAAGGTACCTATTTATTCTATTGTAATTTCTTTTTGCAACATTCTAGTTTTAAATAAAGGACACTTCTTGTTTTCTGTCACAAACCTATTAAGAGCTAAGTCTCCTCTAGTGAGCAGAGGTTAGTATTGTATTTATGAATCTATCACTTTCATCATACTCTAAAAGAACAAGCAAGAACGTCTTTAAGAAGTTTAGGAACCACAGCATATTTACATGGCAAGTATAAACAATAGAAGTCTTATGTATTACACCTCATGTCTTTCTTGACTTTCTTACGGCTCTCTCTACTCCCTCTACTAAAGACCACTCTTAAAAACCTTATTCACTGATGAAACAAACTTTCTTTATTGCTAAATGCGGCCATTTTTGCTTGATTTTATCACTCAAACACTGAAATAAATTTGTATAATACTCGACACTGATTGCTTTTTTTTTATTATTATTATTATTATTTTTTATTTGGGTTAATCAATGAAAATTATCCTAAATGCACCCTTAGTGCTGACACCATGACCTAGCCTACAGATAAAATTCTCTTTGCTTTCTTTGGAACCATTTCTCCCGTTTCAATCCATTGTTTTGTCTATTCCTTTGTCTGAAGTGTGAAGTGAACTGAAGGACCCATGTTTTGTCTATGTTATGAAATGATGCGAAAACTGGCTTTACTGCGGTGAAGCATCACCAAACATTCAACTGAAACATCCTCATGATGCTGTTTTTTTTTCTATTGTGAGTAGATTTGACATCCATCTTGGACATGCGTTTCTCATGTTCAAGTCTTCAGTCAGTATGCAATGTGCAGCAGTTTCTGAAATGCCTATGTTGTTTGCTAGCTTGGTCACCCAGTACTGTTTTGTGCACTTTTTTCATAATTTATGGCTTGTTTGATCAATAGAAGTTCGTCTTCATAGCTTTTAAACTCTGCTCAGCTTTAATAATAGTCGGACTAAACTGAGAGCCTTTTCTAATAATGGCTGCCAAATAAATATTAAACATTAAACATGCCATTGTCAAACCACCAAAATAAAGCTTTATGAGGATGGCACTTTGTATCATACTCATTTGTTTGAAACAAAAATGGCATCTGTACAGAATGTTGGGTACATCTGGGAGAGCCTTTCTACTTTTGATGGCAAAGGGAAGTTCTAATGCCCAATTATTCATGCATGTGTAAAGTGTAGCCACATAATCCTTGAACAAAATTTCTGAAGGGAGAGAATTAGAGTGTTATTTTGCTCATACATGAGTTTTCTAAACTTTATGTTTATTTTCAGGAAATCTCCTGGGATGATTTAGCCATAACTAATGCAACAAGTGATGACAAAACACTCAAGCAAGTTTTGAGAGTTATTCCTAAAATTCAGTGGGAAGTTGCTTCACCTCGAGCATCTGCTAAAACTGCACAAAAGATTACAAATTATGATCTTCGTGAAAGTTCTGATATATCAAACAGCAACTCTAGAGGTTCAGAAGAAAATATAATTGATGCACAAAAAATTCTAAATAAAGGATCAAAACGATTCTGGAGAGCTTTGCGTGTACTTTTGCCACCAAAGAGAGCTATAAAATTAGAAATAGAATCTTGAAATTAAGGCTGCAAAACATTATAAAACTGGCTGTAGAAAGATGGAAAATCATTTTCCTTTTTCTATTTGCCTCTTAACACTTTAAAAAAAGTGGAAGAATTTCGTTATAAGGGGACAGATGGAATTTGAAAAGCTTTATTTTCATTATTGAACCACTTATAAATTTAATCCAGGTTATGAAGACCACATTCACTGACTAAGACGAACTTGGGACACTAACCATATCCCATCCTCCAGTACCACACCATACTCATAATGCCCGTTGCAGGCAGAGGTGAGAGATACAGTGGCCAGGCCCAACATTGGGCTGTTGTGCTATGAAGCTTAGGTTACAGTTTGATATTTCAGTCCACATTAACTGCATATTGTTTTCGTGTTTGGAAAGAGATTTTACATTACAGCAAATATGATTAAATGCAATAATTTCAAGTATGGTTTGATGACTGAATTTGAGAAAAATTTTTCCTATGCATTTGTCTATGATATACAGGATAAACTGTATATTCATATTCATATGTTGTGCCTTTAAAAAACGAGGGGGGAGGGAGGGAGGGCGAGAGACAGAGAGAGAGAGAGAGAGAGAGAGAGAGAGAGAGAGAGAGAGAGAGAGATGGCAAGAGAAGGTGCATGCGTGTGTGCATAGTAGTGTGCATGGTGTGTGTGCATGCATGTGTGTGAGTGTGTGTGTTTTTATGTTTGTATGTGAGTGTGTGTGAGTCTAAGAGGCAGAGGGAGGGGAAGAGAGTAGGAGTTTTCATCTCCCCTATTTCAGAAGTGCATATAGGTAATGTATTATAGCTTTAGTACATGCAGATAAATTGATCATTTCTATAATTCCATTACGTGTCAATGTTTTTCATTTCCTACAGCTGCAAAAGTGGACAGTAAATTAACATATCCAGACAACAAAGCTAATTTATCATATTACTCATCTTCAAACCAAGTTTTTTACTTACTAAAATGTTATTGTTGTTGTTGACTAATGGCACTGGGTATTAGTTGATTGCATTATTTTCCCCCTAGCTTCCCAATACAAATCCTGTTGGTTCCCTTACTACTAAAATTGTGTTCTGCATTTTATAAGAATATAACAATTAGTTTTTCTTCCCTGGAAATGATTGAGTATATAGCTTGAACCACAATTCTGAGCATTTATTTAGAGAAGGAGCATCATTTGACAAAATTACTGTTTTCTAAAAGTAACATAAAGTACTACAGTACACGCAGTAATTTTATATCTTATAACACTCCTTACTAAATCTTTACTTCTGTAACTAGTATTCTAAATAAGTATTAAACACTTGTTTTAACTTACTTATATATAAGAAAGAAACTGTTTCGTATTTTAAACTGATGTTTCAAAACTTAACACTAATGCCATATATATCATATAACTGTTGATCATATTTCAGTGACATTTGTCACCATTTTCCGTAGGCATCTGACTGGTTCTGCTGCAACAAAAACTACATAGACAAATTTAAGAACCAGACTGAAAGAACATACAAGATTAAGACTTGAGTTAGTTCCTGTTATTCCTTTGTGGAGCATAGGGCATCAATAAAGGTCTTCCATCTACCTCTACGACTAGCTAGCTGCTTCATCTCACTCCAGCTCTTACCACATTTCTTAATCTCCTCCTCTGTGGTTCTTCTCTGTGTCATTCTGAGTCTATCTCTTCTCCTTGGCTCCGGATTCCAATCCATCACATCCTTTTCAACAGCTCCTTCTGGTTTCCTGAGTGTAACATCCATCCAGTTCTATTTTCTCTGTCTTATTTGCACCTTTATTTCATCTTGATTTGTTTGTGCCTATAATTCTTCACTTATTATAATATCCAGCCAACATATCCCAAGAATTTTGCTCAAATAATTATTTATAAAAGTCTAATTTTTTGTTTACTTGTTCTGTTACTTTCCATGTTTCAGAGCCATACAAGAGTACTGATTTCACATTTGTATTGAGGAAATGTAGTTTTGTTTTCCTTGTTATATTTGCAATTTTCCACATGAGTTAGGATTGCACAAAGGTTACTTTATATCTTCATCTGTACCATCTGTTTTGGTAACAACTGTACCATGATAAAAATGTGAATCTGTGTCATTCACTTTAATTTATTTTGTTGGGACTATCATTTATTCTTATTTATTTTGTCTTGGAATTTATTTAGTCAAACTTTCTTTACTGCTTCTTGTGGATTCATTAATTTTATTTTCATTATATCAGAACTTTTGTGCTATCAGGCAAACATAATCTGCAAAGTCAAGACAAGATTCAGAAACTGAGACATACATATTTCTCAGATGCTTCACTGATAAATCTAAATCTTAATTCATCCTCTGTTCATTGGTACATGATATGGGATAGGTCAATAGAAAGATCAAAAGAGGATACAATATTTTAAAAAGAATACAATAAGTCAGTAATACAATAATTAATGGATACAATATAATGTTTAAAAAAATGTAATAAAAAAATAAAAAAAAAAAAAATAAATAAAAACTGAGGAACCTAAAAATTTCAGATCCAGAGCATTTTAAAGTCTTACCTTCATTAGGTGGTTCCAACTGTTGAAACTTCTTTTCATCCTCAGGCAGTGGATGTATGCACAGATTCTGTGACCAAGCTTTCTTCAATCAATGTATCAAAGTTTCAATTCCTTTCTCGGAAGTGTTGAAAACAGTGTTGTTATGATAAATTAAATTTAAAGGGAGTCAATTAATGACACTAAACAACACTTACTTTTAACCTGTCAAACCAGAAGAACCAGCGATGGCCGGCTGAGGATAGAGGCAAAGTCTCTGAAACATGTTCTGGAAAAATTTAAAAGTAAGTGTTATTTAGTGTGATTAATCGACTCCCTTTAAATTTACTGTATCAAAGTTTATTTCATATATTTTGTGTTTGTATATGAAAATGTTGTCCATGTTGCTGTTCTGTTTATTTTTTTTTAATAGTTTGGTCTCTTAATTCACATCTTTCTTCCCAAAAGTGTGCTGCATGGTTGATTTATATAGCCATTTGAATTGCATAGTTTGAAATTTTCTTTCAATTTAATTTGAAGGCTACATTTTGTCTGACCTTGTAGAACTTAACTCACTCCATACAAATGATTTTGCAGCCTTTTTGGTGGAAGATTTTCTGTCTTTATGATTTGCTTGAACAGTTAGGCGGTATTTAAATTATTTACGTTGTCATATTTATATTCTGGTAGAATGTTTTCTGTAATTTTATAACCTAAATATTAGGTTATTGATTACAGTATGTTTGTGCACTACTGGATTGTCCTGTGTTCTTTAATATGGTTGCATGTATGGAATTTTGCTTTTTCCTCTGTTTATTTGTTAATTACTTCACCAAAACTTCACAAGTAAAAAGATAAGAAACAAATGAGCTGCTTAAAATACAAACAGATATGCAATGTCATACCCCTTGTGATCAACAAAACACAGCATTTCACTAAATACAATGTTGCTAAGACCTACAAAATATACATAAAAACTAGATGCTCATCAGAAAATCTTTATAACGAAACCAAAAATCAATCGAGCTTTGATTTCCTGCCATCAAATAAATCCTTGCTTAAGTCCATAGATAACCTCAAATTTGAGATTTCAGCATGATCTATTGGGAGATGCATGTCATTTGGGGAATTTAATATCACACTCACATATTCAAACAATTTGCTATGTTAGCTCAGGGGCAGAGCAGCCAACTAATTGGACATGTATACTTACATTTTCAAGTAAGTGATATACGAGTTCTTCCAATTTATCAATAGCACAAATTTATTTTAACCCCAGCTATCTCTGAAGCTCTGTCATACAGTTCTTAAAACTTACCTGTATTCCAAAGAAATGCACTTGCTTTCAATAAATGCAATGACAAAGATAACAGTAAAGGAAAAATTATTTTCCTTTCCCTCCAAATGCGAAAATCTAAATTTTACATCTCTGCTTTGTCTCAAGCACCATTAGCAACCTGCTTTCATGTTAAAATCAACACCGTAAAAAATTAGGGTTGCCCCTATTGTGGGTGGCTATTCAGTTATACGTTCTTAATTAAAATGTAAGAACACACATACACATTCTCTTCTTCTCTCCCTTGATTACTCATCCTGGCAATTTCTTTTCACAAACTTTGGTTGTATATCTTCTTGCAGTACATTATATACATCTTTATCATGAGCAATATATTTGTGGTTTTTATGTTTAAATATTGTAATACAATATTGTTCTTGGAACATGATAATGAATATATAATATAAGGTATGAGGAATAGAAATAAAAGTATAAAAAGATAGTTTATGATATACCATATTTACTTGAAAATGAGACCCTCTTTTTTTAAACAAATTATAGCTGAAAAATCAGGAGGGTCTTGCATTTGCATACTTTGACTGCAAAAAGTTTGAGTTGTTCTTTTGGCTACTTTAAGTTTATCACTCTGGTTTCGCTAGTAGTGAATCATGTTTGGTTTTACCAAATGCTCTTGACCCAATGTTGGTACATCAATTTTTTTAGCAAATTCAAAACTTCTAACTTAAAATCTACAGTGTAACTTTTTCACAAATTCATGTCATCAGTAACAGAAAAATCTCAAAGAGGGACTCACTTTCAGTAAGGCTGCTTCAGCTTTAACCAAAGATCTTGTTTTACTAAAATGGTACAAAAAATAAGAGGGCAGTAATCTTTTAATACCTTGAGTAATTTGAAAGACACTGTTATTAGTTATGTGAAAGTCAGTATGACACCCTCTCCTCCAGCTATCTACTCCTTTTTTTTTTTTTTTTTTTGCAAACAATAGAAAGGTTAGAACTTGTTCTTAACCAACCGTCTACCAATAATTGTACGTACTGAATCAAAGAAATCCTGAAGAAAGTATTTTCTTGAATTACAGCCTGTCTCAAATTAAGGACCAGATCCAACATTTCCATACATTTTTTTTCTATAATTTGCTCAAAAAAATTGGCAGGTCTTATAATCGAGGGGGTTTTATTTTCAGGTAAATATGGTAGTTATGTAAAAATAAAGCTTAGCCACTGAATTTAGTTGGTACAGAATATATAATCATCCTGTTAAATGAGAGAGGTTATATTCTCTTCTGCTTCAAATTTTCATCTTACATTGATTATACAGGCTCTTACAGTATAAGTGTAGATTGTATCAGTGAGGATAGTGTTTTAACAAATTACATAAAAATTTGAATTATTTGCAGACTTCTAATTTTACTTAAGAGCAGTATATTTTCAGGTTGTTAGTATCACTCAGCAGGTATGGCACACACAGTTAATCAGCTTATTTTACTCGGGAAGGTGGAGCAGGAGATGTAACGCAGAATCAGTTGACCTCTTGAGAATGCATATTGTATTGTAAATGAGTTTGAATTCTTTCTGCAAGGCCAATAACCACACACTACCTAGGCCTACAAGAGGTTTCTTTTTTTTTTTTAATTTGCATCCTCCAAAGTTAAGTCATATCGGACAATGAATGAAATGGGTGAAATGATGCTCAAATGAATCCAGGGTCCATGGAGCTTCAAGTTACCAGAATTTGTCTATCAGGATAAAGGAAAACCCCGGAAAAACCTTATCCAGGTAACTCAGCCTAACAGAAATTCAAACTTAGGACTCTTGAACGTGAGGCAGACACACTATACCATCTATGCTACCAAGGCGGGCAGCAAGAGGTGTGAACAATGGAAGGAAAACAGATAGTCCATATTGAAAGGCATTGTACATTTTATGTCCTATGTCCATGTTTGGTTTATAAAACCAGTACACTGAAGTGAATACATATTAAACTGTAATTTATCACATTATCTACACTTATATCCCTAAGAGCCTCTGTAGCTGAGAAATATTGTATTTTTAAAATGAGAAAACTCTAAACTGATAATGACTTTAAATGTAAATTGTGATATACTGTCACATGTATTATGTAATCTAGAGTTGAGAATTAAGGCTGAAAATAATTTCAACATAGCAATTATTGAATTCAAGCCACTGAAAAATATAGGTATGTTCAACAATGCACAGAGAAAGTGTAATGACCGAGTTGAATGTCTAGATAACCTTGTTATTACATCAAATATTGTGATATCTAGTCATTAAGTAATAAATAGATTAAAATGTTTATATGCAAAAGTTAGTACAAATCTTAAAATTTGTGTAATAATACAATGTTTAAAAATGCTAATTGTGACTGTCTTTCTTCTTCATTTTTTAGCTCCAAAAGTGTATTAAAATACATATTTTTGTATTTAGAAATCTTTGGATTAGATTCCATGGGATCATTTAAATGTATCTACATATATTATAAATATATTTTTATACAAATAAAATGTGCTGTTTATTGGAAGCTTTTCATATTTTCATACATTTTCTGGTTATATAATATAAAATACATACATACATACATACATACATACATACATACATACATACATACATACAGACATACAATAGGAGGCCGTGATATTCGTGGAGGAAGAATGCGAGTGTGTGTGCTCTTGATTATTCGGTGTTAGTGGCGTGACTTTCAAGTACTTGTTTGTGTTCGGCATTTCATAATGTTTTTTGTGAGGCTGTTTCTTTGTGGGCGTGTTAGTTGAACCGGGCATTGCTGAGTTACAGAGTTTTAAGGGAATTGACGGACCCAGGCATTGTTCATGGATTGAGAAGCATAGAAACTAGTTTTTTTTTAGTTAATTGATGGAAATTAATCATTTCTCCACACTAGCCGTCTATAGGCTAAGATATTTGATGGATAGAGTCAACATGAAAAATTCAATGCCATGGCCGGGATTTGAACCACGGATCTCCTGGTTTCCGTCCAGTCGCTCTTAACCTTTGAGCTACCATGGCCAACGTGCCTTCCTGACATTGAATTCTCCAGTTGACTCGTATATTTCCCCGGTAGACCACTAGGGGCTCTCGCATCCGAGATACACCGTTTGTGGCGACTTACTATTGTAAGTACTTAAGTCCCAGGCTTCATCATTTAACTCATATTATTTTAGTTAATTGATGGAAATTAATCATTTCTCCACACTAGCCGTCTATAGGCTAAGATATTTGATGGATAGAGTCAACATGAAAAATTCAATGCCATGGCCGGGATTTGAACCACGGATCTCCTGGTTTCCGTCCAGTCGCTCTTAACCTTTGAGCTACCATGGCCAACGTGCCTTCCTGACATTGAATTCTCCAGTTGACTCGTATATTTCCCCGGTAGACCACTAGGGGCTCTCGCATCCGAGATACACCGTTTGTGGCGACTTACTATTGTAAGTACTTAAGTCCCAGGCTTCATCATTTAACTCATATTATTTTAGTTAATTGATGGAAATTAATCATTTCTCCACACTAGCCGTCTATAGGCTAAGATATTTGATGGATAGAGTCAACATGAAAAATTCAATGCCATGGCCGGGATTTGAACCACGGATCTCCTGGTTTCCGTCCAGTCGCTCTTAACCTTTGAGCTACCATGGCCAACGTGCCTTCCTGACATTGAATTCTCCAGTTGACTCGTATATTTCCCCGGTAGACCACTAGGGGCTCTCGCATCCGAGATACACCGTTTGTGGCGACTTACTATTGTAAGTACTTAAGTCCCAGGCTTCATCATTTAACTCATATTATTTTAGTTAATTGATGGAAATTAATCATTTCTCCACACTAGCCGTCTATAGGCTAAGATATTTGATGGATAGAGTCAACATGAAAAATTCAATGCCATGGCCGGGATTTGAACCACGGATCTCCTGGTTTCCGTCCAGTCGCTCTTAACCTTTGAGCTACCATGGCCAACGTGCCTTCCTGACATTGAATTCTCCAGTTGACTCGTATATTTCCCCGGTAGACCACTAGGGGCTCTCGCATCCGAGATACACCGTTTGTGGCGACTTACTATTGTAAGTACTTAAGTCCCAGGCTTCATCATTTAACTCATATTATTTTAGTTAATTGATGGAAATTAATCATTTCTCCACACTAGCCGTCTATAGGCTAAGATATTTGATGGATAGAGTCAACATGAAAAATTCAATGCCATGGCCGGGATTTGAACCACGGATCTCCTGGTTTCCGTCCAGTCGCTCTTAACCTTTGAGCTACCATGGCCAACGTGCCTTCCTGACATTGAATTCTCCAGTTGACTCGTATATTTCCCCGGTAGACCACTAGGGGCTCTCGCATCCGAGATACACCGTTTGTGGCGACTTACTATTGTAAGGTTAAGGGCGACTGGACGGAAACCAGGAGATCCGTGGTTCAAATCCCGGCCATGGCATTGAATTTTTCATGTTGACTCTATCCATCAAATATCTTAGCCTATAGACGGCTAGTGTGGAGAAATGATTAATTTCCATCAATTAACTAAAATAATATGAGTTAAATGATGAAGCCTGGGACTTAAGTACTTACAATAGTAAGTCGCCACAAACGGTGTATCTCGGATGCGAGAGCCCCTAGTGGTCTACCGGGGAAATATACGAGTCAACTGGAGAATTCAATGTCAGGAAGGCACGTTGGCCATGGTAGCTCAAAGGTTAAGAGCGACTGGACGGAAACCAGGAGATCCGTGGTTCAAATCCCGGCCATGGCATTGAATTTTTCATGTTGACTCTATCCATCAAATATCTTAGCCTATAGACGGCTAGTGTGGAGAAATGATTAATTTCCATCAATTAACTAAAATAATATGAGTTAAATGATGAAGCCTGGGACTTAAGTACTTACAATAGTAAGTCGCCACAAACGGTGTATCTCGGATGCGAGAGCCCCTAGTGGTCTACCGGGGAAATATACGAGTCAACTGGAGAATTCAATGTCAGGAAGGCACGTTGGCCATGGTAGCTCAAAGGTTAAGAGCGACTGGACGGAAACCAGGAGATCCGTGGTTCAAATCCCGGCCATGGCATTGAATTTTTCATGTTGACTCTATCCATCAAATATCTTAGCCTATAGACGGCTAGTGTGGAGAAATGATTAATTTCCATCAATTAACTAAAATAATATGAGTTAAATGATGAAGCCTGGGACTTAAGTACTTACAATAGTAAGTCGCCACAAACGGTGTATCTCGGATGCGAGAGCCCCTAGTGGTCTACCGGGGAAATATACGAGTCAACTGGAGAATTCAATGTCAGGAAGGCACGTTGGCCATGGTAGCTCAAAGGTTAAGAGCGACTGGACGGAAACCAGGAGATCCGTGGTTCAAATCCCGGCCATGGCATTGAATTTTTCATGTTGACTCTATCCATCAAATATCTTAGCCTATAGACGGCTAGTGTGGAGAAATGATTAATTTCCATCAATTAACTAAAATAATATGAGTTAAATGATGAAGCCTGGGACTTAAGTACTTACAATAGTAAGTCGCCACAAACGGTGTATCTCGGATGCGAGAGCCCCTAGTGGTCTACCGGGGAAATATACGAGTCAACTGGAGAATTCAATGTCAGGAAGGCACGTTGGCCATGGTAGCTCAAAGGTTAAGAGCGACTGGACGGAAACCAGGAGATCCGTGGTTCAAATCCCGGCCATGGCATTGAATTTTTCATGTTGACTCTATCCATCAAATATCTTAGCCTATAGACGGCTAGTGTGGAGAAATGATTAATTTCCATCAATTAACTAAAATAATATGAGTTAAATGATGAAGCCTGGGACTTAAGTACTTACAATAGTAAGTCGCCACAAACGGTGTATCTCGGATGCGAGAGCCCCTAGTGGTCTACCGGGGAAATATACGAGTCAACTGGAGAATTCAATGTCAGGAAGGCACGTTGGCCATGGTAGCTCAAAGGTTAAGAGCGACTGGACGGAAACCAGGAGATCCGTGGTTCAAATCCCGGCCATGGCATTGAATTTTTCATGTTGACTCTATCCATCAAATATCTTAGCCTATAGACGGCTAGTGTGGAGAAATGATTAATTTCCATCAATTAACTAAAATAATATGAGTTAAATGATGAAGCCTGGGACTTAAGTACTTACAATAGTAAGTCGCCACAAACGGTGTATCTCGGATGCGAGAGCCCCTAGTGGTCTACCGGGGAAATATACGAGTCAACTGGAGAATTCAATGTCAGGAAGGCACGTTGGCCATGGTAGCTCAAAGGTTAAGAGCGACTGGACGGAAACCAGGAGATCCGTGGTTCAAATCCCGGCCATGGCATTGAATTTTTCATGTTGACTCTATCCATAGAAACTAGTATTCAGGAGGCCGTGAACCGCACGACTAAATCGAGAAATACAAAGTTATATCTTAATTGGAATGTTTCGTTTGAGTTAACAAGGAACAATAAACAAGAGATTTCAAAATGGTGGATGAAGTTAGTGAGGGTATTGAGAGTGCCTTTAGAATGCTCTTAAATGTTACGGAGGCTAGTAAAAACTTGCGTCAAGATTTGAAGCAGGATATTGTGAAGTCGGTAAGTAGTTTACGTAAATATTTTACAAAAATGAAAGACATCGTGAATCAGAAGGAAAATGAAACCGAAAGTTTACAAATGGCAGTGCAGAACTATCAGGAACAGTTGAGTGTTGGCAAGAGAGCGAGAATAGCATCACAAGTGACACCTGGGGTGATATCTTCCGAACGGGTTGTGGAGCAATTTGGGGTAGAAAGGAGTTATGCTTCGGTGTTGACTGGCGCTGCACGTACAGGGGACTCTAAGTGCTTTAAACTGCTTGTTCGGAGCAAGAATAATCAAAGTGTGGAATATATAAAGACACTGGTGAAAACTAAGGTTAATCCTGTAGAGATGAAGGTTGGTGTTCAGTCTGTAAAGGCATTGAGGAACGGACAAGTTCTAATACAATCGAACAATAAAGCTGAAGTAGATACTATTTGCAACAATATTAATAATAAGTGTGGAGAGGAGCTTGAGGCTACCGTCTCGAAGAAAAGAAATCCAAGAATAATTATTTTCAATATACCAGATGAGATAACAACGGAGAATGCTGTGGAGGTTTTAACAGCACAAAATACAGAGCTGGAGAATTTCAGCACAGAGATTCAGCCTAAATTTTCCTTTCATGATAGGAAAAAGAATTTGAATTTGGTTGTTGAAGTCACTTCAACTGTACGGAGGGAAATACTTGGCAAAAGATTAAAAATAGGATGGAATATGTGTAACTGGGATGATTATGTCAAGGCTGGGCGTTGCTTCAATTGCTGTAAATATAATCATCGTGCGCAGGACTGTAAAGGACAGCAAACATGTCCAAATTGCGCAGAGAAGCATGCTCTAAAGGAATGTACTGCTAACAGAGCTGCATATAAATGCATTAATTGTGTAACGTATAATAAATATAACAGAGACAACAAAGTGTCAGAAAATCATTCTGCACTGGATACGAATTGCTCCTGTTATCAAGCAACACTTAGGCGGCTAAAAGACAATACCGACTATTAAAATGGATAGATACAGATTAACATGTTTTCAGGTTAACTTGAAACATTCAAGGATTGCGACTGCTAATTTGGTACAGCTTGTGAATGAAAAAGCTATAGATATAGTATTTATTCAGGAGCCCTACTTGATTAACAATAAACCAGCAGGTGTACCATTACATTTTAGAATATATACAGTTGGTACTACGGGTAAACGAGCAGCAATATTTATAAACAACAAAAATATTGACGTAACTACCATTGGTCAGCTTTCCGACAGTGATTGTGTCGTTATACAGGTTGTATATAATAAGAAAACATTTTTTGCAGCTTGTATGTACTTTGATGGGCACTTGAATATAGAAGATGACATTAACAAGATTGAAAATATTCTCCAGCATATTAAAGGAAAGGGTCTGATAATACTAGCAGATAGTAACGCCAGAAACAAACTTTGGCATGATATAATAACTAATCAGCGTGGTAGAATATTTGAAGAATTCATTACAGCAACAAATTTACATATCATGAATGAAAACAACGGCTTGCCAACTTTTGAATCCCAAACTGGAAGGAGTTGGGTCGATTTGACTATCGTTAATGACAAACTCCTTAGAGATGTAAGGGAATGGACCGTTGGAGAGCAAGAAAGCTGCTCTGATCATAAGATAATATCGTTCACAATAGGAAATGCAATCAAAACCCAAACTCGTACATTAAAGGGAATTAAATATATAACTAGACCAGAAAATTATAAGACATTTGAGGAAACGTTGCCACGAAAGCTGACCAAAAATTTTAATTGTCTGGGCAATGGACAGAGTGTGGATGAACAGCTCGCCCATAAAGTAAAAGAAAATAATGTTGAATATACAATTGAAATGTTCTACAATAGTATGGAAGCTGCATGCAGGGAAGCGTTTAGAGTAAGCAGGGGTAAGAAGCAGGCAATTAAAGGCAAATCAGTTCCCTGGTGGACCATTGAACTAACCATATTGAGGAAAAAGGTAAATGCATTAAGACGACGATATCAACGAACTATTAATAATGAGCAGTTAAGAGAAGAAAGAAGGAATCAGTACTTGGAAGGTAATCAGCAATACCAAAGGAAAATAAATGACGAAAAGTTTAAATCCTGGAGGGAATTTTGTAATGTAACTGATGGGACTAATCCTTGGACTGTAGTCTATAAGATCGCAGCCAATAAAATAAGATATCAGAATTCACTTACTACATTGCAAAGAGAAGATGGAACCTACACTGAAGATATACCAAGCACATTAAAGTATATGCTGGAGAACTTCATTCCGGAGGATAGGGTACAAGATGATACTGAACGACAAAAAGACCTAAGGAGGCTTGCAGAGGAAGTAATTAGTACCCCAGATGACAAGGAATTTACACCTAATGAAATTTGGGTTGTATTAAAAAATTTCAATCCAAAAAAGTCACCTGGAGAAGATGGAATATCTAGTGATATTCTGTTAAATGCTTTTAAAATGTTCCCATATTTCTTTACAGCAATATATAATCAATGTCTTATGGAAGGAATTTTTCCAGAAAGATGGAAGCGTTCATCTATAGTTCCTATAGTAAAGCCAGGCAAAGAAGATAGTGTAACGATAACAAAATATCAACCAATCAGCTTGTTGAACATATGCGGTAAAGTTTTAGAAAAGTTAATGATAAATAGGATTGAATATCATATTAACACGAGAAACCTTTACAGTACAAGACAATTTGGATTTAAAGCTCAGAAAAGCACGACAGATGCAGCAATGGCGCTGAAGGTATTCATTGAAGATGAGCTAAAATCTTTTGGTTATGTTGTTTTGGTGAGTTTGGACGTGAAAGGAGCTTTTGATGCATGTTGGTGGCCTAGTGTCTTAAATAACTTAAGAGAGATGAAGTGCCCAAGAAATTTGTACCAACTTACAAAGGATTATTTTAAAAATAGGAAAGCAACTCTCTCTACGAATGAATTCAGGACTGAAGTACAGGTCCAGCGAGGCTGTCCGCAAGGATCTTGTTGTGGGCCTGGACTTTGGAATATACTATATAACTCTTTGCTAAAATTGGAATTTACAACGCGGACAGAGGTAATAGCATTTGCTGATGATTTACTTGTCATGACAAAAGGAAAAAGTATATTAGATGCTGAAAATTTTTCAAATCAGGACATAAAGAAAATTGAGTTATGGGCTAAAGAAAATAAAATCCAGTTTAACGACTCAAAATCAAAAGTTTTGGTAATATCAAAGAAGAAAACTAATCATAATGAAGCAATCAGCATATATCTGAACAATAAAACTCTGGAACAAGTGGATGTTATTAAATATCTTGGTATTTACATTGATAGGAAGTTTAGCTTTGATCACCACATAGATCAAGTACATGACAAAGCACTACGACTTCTGCATAATCTTTCCAAGTGCGCAAAACTCACTTGGGGACTGGGAAATAAGGCGCTAGAAACTATTTATAAAGGCGCAATAGAACCTATTTTAACTTATGGTGCTCCTGTGTGGGGATTTGCCCTAGAAAAGCAGAAGAACATTAAAAAATTCGAGAGGATTCAGAGATTGTTCAATATAAAAATGACGAAGGCATATAGGACAATTTCTTATGATGCATCTTGTGTTATTGCCGGCATCCAGCCAATTGGTATAACAATACAAGGCAAAATAAAACTGTATAATGATATACACAGTGAACGTGACTATGATGCACCCCTACCACCAAGCGTCTGGAACCATCCAGCAGAACGACCTCATATAAAAGCAGTTGAGGATGATGGGGCATACGTCTTTCAAATTTTTACGGATGGGAGTAAATCAGATGAAAAAGTCGGGGCTGCTGTAGTTCTGTACAAGCACAATACTGTAATTCGACAACTGCAATTCAGGCTGGATGGAAGGTGTTCAAACAATCAGGCCGAACAACTGGCTATTTTGAAAGCACTTGAAGAGCTACAAAACATGGCAAATACGCTGAACAAAGAGAAGACTGTAGCCATATTTACAGATAGTCAGGTGGCACTATCCACCTTACAAAACAACAATAAACACAATTATATTCCTGAGGAGACACTTAATAGACTAGGAACTTTAGAAAGAAATCAGTGGACAATACACTTTAGTTGGGTGAAAGCACATGCAGGAGTTACTGGTAACGTGCTAGCAGACATATTAGCAAAATCAGCTGCTGAAGACATCGAAATAAAGACTATTTACAACAAGGTACCAAAATCTTCTTTGAAAACTGAAATAGAGAGGGCAGGACATCTACAGTGGCAACAGAGATGGAGCAGTACAAGTAAAGGAGCCCTTACCAAATCATTCTTCCCTTTGATAAAGGATCGTCTTAAGACAAAACTACCATTAACAGCGACATTCACTGCAATGGTATCAGGACATGGAAAAACTAAAGCTTACTTGTATAGATTTCATATCATAGATGATCCCCAATGCACCTGCAATAGCCCACAGCAGACCGCAAACCACCTCATTTATGAATGTAGAGACACAAAACATCAGAGGGACAAGTTGATTGAAGAAGTACACAAGAATGGAGGAAATTGGCCAGTGTCAAACCAAAACCTTATAAATAAACATTTGAAAGCTTTTTGTATATATGTTAATTCAATTGACTTGTAAACAATTTTTATTTTAAAACAATACGTGAATTGAACATTTAAATTCTAATATTTAAAAAACTATTGTAAAATAATATCAAAATGTGATTACTATTTATAATGTATCTATGTAATTAAATGCATGTAATGTTACTCCGTAACGGGGCATGCAGTTAAAGTTCAATAAAAAAAAAAAAAATACATACATACATACATACATACATACATACATACATACATACATACATACATACATACATACATACATACATACATACATACATACATACATACATACATACATACATACATACATACATACATACATACATACATACATACATACATACATACATACATACATACATACATACATACATACATACATACATACATACATACATACATACATACATACATACATACATACATACATACATACATACATACATACATACATACATACATACATACATACATACATACATACATACATACATACATACATACATACATACATACATACATACATACATACATACATACATACATACATACATACATACATACATACATACATACATACATACATACATACATACATACATACATACATACATACATACATACATACATACATACATACATACATACATACATACATACATACATACATACATACATACATTGAAAACTGAAATAGAGAGGGCAGGACATCTACAGTGGCAACAGAGATGGAGCAGTACAAGTAAAGGAGCCCTTACCAAATCATTCTTCCCTTTGATAAAGGATCGTCTTAAGACAAAACTACCATTAACAGCGACATTCACTGCAATGGTATCAGGACATGGAAAAACTAAAGCTTACTTGTATAGATTTCATATCATAGATGATCCCCAATGCACCTGCAATAGCCCACAGCAGACCGCAAACCACCTCATTTATGAATGTAGAGACACAAAACATCAGAGGGACAAGTTGATTGAAGAAGTACACAAGAATGGAGGAAATTGGCCAGTGTCAAACCAAAACCTTATAAATAAACATTTGAAAGCTTTTTGTATATATGTTAATTCAATTGACTTGTAAACAATTTTTACTTTAAAACAATACGTGAATTGAACATTTAAATTCTAATATTTAAAAAACTATTGTAAAATAATATCAAAATGTGATTACTATTTATAATGTATCTATGTAATTAAATGCATGTAATGTTACTCCGTAACGGGGCATGCTGTTAAAGTTCAATAAAATAAAAAAAAAAAAAAAAAAAAAAAAAAAATACATACATACATACATACATACATACATACATACATACATACATACATACATACATACATACATACATACATACATACATACATACATACATACATACATACATACATACATACATACATACATACATACATACATACATACATACATACATACATACATACATACATACATACATACATACATACATACATACATACATACATACATACATACATACATACATACATACATACATACATACATACATACATACATACATACATACATACATACATACATACATACATACATACATACATACATACATACATACATACATACATACATACATACATACATACATACATACATACATACATACATACATACATACATACATACATACATACATACATACATACATACATACATACATACATACATACACCGATTCCATATAGTAGACGATCCAAAATGTACATGTAACAGCTCCCAACAAACCGTAAACCATTTAATATACGAATGTGTAGACAAAAGTCAACAAAGAGCCAAGCTAATTCAAGATGTAACTCTAAATGGAAGCAAGTGGCCAGTAACCAACGAGAGTCTTGTAAAACACCACATAAAAGCATTCTGTAAATACATAAATTCAATTAACCTATAAAGATATGTAAATATGTATAACTTGTGAAATCAACTGCTAAAAGATCTAATTTAATATTAACATGTAAATATGTACAATTTGTAAAATCAAATGTTGGAAAAATGTAATGTAATGCATGTAATACTACTATGTAGTGGGGCATGCTGATTGTTATCAATAAAGAAAAAAAAAAAAAAAAAATACATACATACATACATACATACATACATACATACATACATACATACATACATACATACATACATACATACATACATACATACATACATACATACATACATACATACATACATACATACATACATACATACATACATACATACATACATACATACATACATACATACATACATACATACATACATACATACATACATACATACATACATACATACATACATACATACATACATACATACATACATACATACATACATACATACATACATACATACATACATACATACATACATACATACATACATACATACATACATACATACATACATACATACATACATACATACATACATACATACATACATACTTGAAAATTTAACATAAGAGACACATTATATACAGGCAATATGAAAAGCAAGACAGGATAATTATATATGATGAAACATCAAACACTTGTTTTAATCAACCTTCACTTGGCTTTGCCAATACATCTCAACTTTTTTGCAATGGATACAGTTTACTGTCAATATATTTATTATTCAATACACATACAATTAAATAGTTTTTGAACAAGAATCAAAGGTTTATTGACAATGATTTGTCATTAGCATAGTTAGATTCTACTTACAGAACTACATAAGCATTATCAGGATAAACTGTCATTCAGATAATCTTGTACAGAATAAAATGATTTTGAGCACAGGTAGGTGCTCTCTAGCAGCATTTTTAAAAGCACCAAATTTATCAGTTATTTCTTTATGATTATTAGGGGAGCATCAAATATTTTGATGGTTTCATAATGCACACCTTTCTGGAAGCGACAAAGTTTAGCATTGAGATAATGGATGTTACACTTATGTCTAGTGTTTGTTCTATGAATTACATTATTTGTTATAAATGAGGTACAATTGCAATCAAAGAATTTTAGAATCGAGAATATATACATGCAAGAAGGGTTAATATCTTCAATCACCTAAAAAGGCCTTGAAGCCATTTTCATACTAGGTCACTTAGTTTTTGTTTTGAGGAACTGGTTTCAGGAGCAGTTACTTCCATTTTCAACCTTGATGGTCTGACCTTTGAGGTTGAAAATGGAAGCAACTGCTTCTGAAACTAGTTCCTCAAAACTTAACCCTCAAACAGAGTTTTGGGGTCCTTTTCGATACCAGTGAAACTGTACACCCTTGACATTTTCTCTGTTTGTCATTTCTGTTGCTGACTACTCTACATAACTTATCAGCAGTTGAAAACCGACCTGCAGATCAACTATAAGCATTCTTGAGTTGTTTGCGCCTTTAATGCCACAGCTGCAAAGTTTGAGTGGTGCCATTATCGAACTCATGACACGTAAGAGTTGCTTTTTTTCGTTGTCAACATTTACCTATTAAGTAAATATAATTTTCTTTTTAGGCTTGTCTTCATTTTTTTATATTTGGCTTAGTGTTTTCGTTTATCATCAGTATTAAAATGGCTTTGAACTTTCATATACGCATGCCAGTTCTTGATGAAAATTTTCCAAACTTCGTGAGGAAAACATTAGTAAGAGATGAAGGTAGTGACATGGGTGATTTTAAAGAAGAAACTGTGCCTGCTTATATCAGTGAACTTGAAACTGCTTCAGAGTAAAGCTATGACTCTAGTGAATCAGATAGGGAAGACAGAAATGAATTCAGAGGAGATACATCTGTGAAATGCCGTGTATCGCTTTATATGCAGTTCATTACGTGATGCTTATCTTTCACCACTCTATATGTTCATGTTATAGCATTATATTGCTGTTCCATGTTATTCCTTTTACAATAACAGTGTTTAAATGTTTTTGTGTAATTTCATGTCACTGATGCACAGGGTTAAATAAACTTGTTTTGCTCTTGTAATTTATTTTGATTTTGTTCGTGTTAAACTAATGTTTTGTGTTCTAATATGTAGAAATATGAAAATGATTAAGGAGTACTTGTGATGGAAATAAAATACAATATTTGCATGGCTAAAATAAAATGGTATCCCTTTCGAACCCACACACCATTTATGACACAAAGAACTCAAAACTCTGTTTGAGGGTTAAAAACTAAGTGACCTAGTGTGAAAATACAGGCTAGCAAATTTATATTAATTGGTTTGGACATCGCTGTTACTAAATTCCTCCAAATATCAGTTAATCTTTAAATTTGTTTTATTTCAATCCCATTAGAAATTTAAATGTTAATTAATGGTAAAATAAATTTGTAAAACTCCTGGTTTTTCAAACATGATGGAAAGGAGTATAAACATGTATACTTTATGGATAGAGTCAACATGAAAAATTCAATGCCAAGGCTGGGATTTGAACCACGGACCTTCTGGTTACTGTCCAGTCGCTCTAGCACATTGAGCTACCATGGTCAACTTGCCGTCCTGACATTAAAGAAATGATTAATTTCCATCAATTAACTAAAATGCATACTTTAGTTATATTTTGGTCCTTAGAATTAAATCATAATATTTTCATTACTTTTTAATTAATACTGTTTTAAAAATTTAAAGAAATGGATTATAATATTAAGAAATAAAATATTGCGGTACATACAGTATGCACATACACTGTTTTTATTTGAGATTCAAGTCCCCTCCCTCTCAGAAATGCAAAAGCCATCTAAGGACTTACCATATACAGAACAGCTTACACTGCCATCCATATATAAAAAGTTTATAACAAGAGTTTTGACCAAAAATTATATTTTTATACCATTTATTACCAAGCTATTACTCATATAATCGTAAGCTCATGAGTCCATTCCATGTTCAACTTGATAGCATAAGCATAAAATAAAATTTCATAATTCTAATGCATCTGATAATGGAGAAGATAAAAAGTTATCTCAGTATTTACATTTTTACAAATGGAGTTATTATTATTTCACTAAGCTGACAACAACACATTTGCAACAATTACAGTGTAATTTATAACATGAAATATTTGTACTTGACATTTAAAATGCTGCATATGATAGTAAAATAACCCTATTGGCAGAGTGCTATTATCTCGAAGCAATTGGTTGTTTAGAAGAACAGTCATTTTCAGCATAGGTGTTTCTTTAACAAATGCATTGTAAAAGTATTATTTTACATTATATTTTATTAGAATGATACAATGAAATAGGAGGTTAAAATTTCTTGTAGATATAGTAGATTTATAAAAAAAATAATAATAATAAAATGCAATTGTGCCTTTATTTTCTAAAATTCATTTTAATAGAAGTAGCAAATTAAAAGCATTTATAAAAAGTGTTAAAGTACATCAGTTATTAAATAGGTGGCATGTGTTAAATTCACATGACTTTTTCACTCATTTATTTTTACATAGCTTCTCCCAACTATTCTTATGGAAGCTTATTTTTATATGTACTTCATGATCATTATACAAACCATTAAGAAACAATTTAATTACATATTTCGCTGTAGGTTATATGAAACCAAATTAATAGATATTTAAAGGTGGATCACTTAATGCTGGTCTTGAAAATTGAAATTGTTTAATCCTTCCATGACATCACAAACAAGTTAATAGTGACAGCAAATTTCAAACCAATAATCACCTATATCACATAAAAGGATGATGCTAGAAAGAAGTATTATTTGAGATAAGTTTCATATTTTAAAGATTTAAATAATTTATCCATTAATTTAACTCTAATAAATTAATTCTCCATTAAATTAACAATAAATGAAAAGATAGATGACCCAAAATGTTATGTGAAAAAATAAACTGCAATTTCATTCTGTTGATTACAAAAATAATTTAAGTGCCATTCCCTAAAGAAAAAAATGTTTTCATAGGTTTTGCCATGCACCTAGCTCTAAAGTAAGACACAATACTGTTTTTGATAGATAGAGTCAACATGAAAAGTTCAATGCCAAGGCCGGGATTTGAACCACGGATCTCCTGGTTTCCATCCTGTCACTCTTACCCATTGAGCTACCACGGCCAACTTGCCGCCATGACATTAAATTCTCCATTTGACTCCTATATTTCCCCTGTAGACCACTAGGGGCTCTCGTATCCAAAATACACTGTTTTTGGCGACTTACTATTGTAAGTACTTGAATCCCAGGCTTCATCATAAAAAACTTATCAAAATCATCAAAAACATTAGCCTATATACAGCTAGTGTGAAGAAATGATTAATTTCCATCAATTAACTAAAATACTACTGTTTGTTTCCACATACTTCATTTTGACCTTTCCAGACAGGACAGCAAATCAGTTTAAGCTAAGATAGTAGAAGGAATATTTGAGAGGAAAGGTTTGTAGTACTCAAAGAGTACCAGTTCCCAATCTGTTTGTACATATAGGTAGATAAAGACCACTCAAAAATTCTATACCATGACAGCTAGAAATACATGTGATGCCACTTTGGGATGCTGAATTCCACATTTCATATATTTTACTTATTTTAGACTGATCATAACTTTTAAATTTTAAATTACTACAATAAGAGCAAGTGTTGTATTCCACTCCAAAATTTGGTATTTTCCTATACGTGTTTATATTGTATATTTAAACTGATTGCAATTCTTATTTTCTCTACCTCATATAGTAAGGGGAAGTATTACATTCCACCCAATAGTTTGATATCAAGATTTCACTAGCAATATATGTTTCAGTACTTCCTGATTCTAAAAATCAGTTTCAAATAGTTTGTGGGGTGGGTGTGGTACTTCAAACTATCTTTTACAATGAATATTTTTCCAAAATCTTTTTATTAATAATGCCTAAGCAAAATGGGAAGGGCTGTACCAAAGATTTTCCACGTGCACAGAAAGTGGAGTGGGATGATAGTGTTCCTTCATTACAAACCCCCACTGATGTACGTGGATCCAGGAACTTTCAAAATGCACAGGTATACATGCACGTATGAAGTATGTTCACATTGTAAAAAATTATTTTCATACTCTTGTTCTTTCCCCCTGCTTTTTTTTCGTGTGCTTTAAAAATGCTCCCTATTATACAACTAACTGTTGTTTATTTCCAGTGTGAAAAATTGAAGACACACTTTAAAGAGATCTTATAGGTATCTTATATGGTCTAGATTTAGTGCTTTAATAAAAGATTAAATGGTATGTGATTTATTTTTATTATTTTTTCTCTGTTATGTTACTCCAATATTAATCTTTGAATGTAAAGAACTACAAGCAAATGACGTAGCACAAGAAGAAGTAACACAAACATATTAAAATATAGCAAATATAACCGTCCCATTGTGCTTTATTATAAAGTGAAGAACAGATAAATGCAATATACTTACAACAAGGAAAAACTGACCTAGAGTAGCATCAAAGAAGCTCGCCCACTCGGTAGTTCAGTTCTACCTACTATCAGCATACTCAGATTTAAATTATGTTGCCTTAAGTAAAATTTCTCTTATATCTACCCTTCAATTTCTGTGGCCGACCTAACTGACCCATGAGTTTTATCAGGGGTTGCCAGGAGGATGCTGGGTAGGTTAATTACATCCCCTAATTTCCTGTCCCTCCATTTCATCTCCATTGTCATTTCCTGTCATCTCTCATCTGGTGGTCTCTTTCAGGGTAGAAGTGTCGGCGGAAGTGTCGGCAGAAGCCTCGGCGGTGCATAGCGGGATGATATTGCTCTGAGGAAAACTCTTTCTCCTCCGGGGGGATGGATTTGGGCTCCGGGCCGGCCTAGTGGGTTTATTCAGGAACGCGGCAGGCGGAATGTCGGTTCTGCAAGCCTGCCTGGAGTATCCTGCTTTGGGGAGACTGTCCCCCGGCCTCGTGACTGTTTCGGGGCCACGGTAGATGGGATGATGATTGCCCTAAGCCCACCACCGGGAAGTTTCTATCTGTTAAAGTGTAAGGACCTCTGTAATGGTGACTCCTTTGGGTCGGCCGCCCTCTGTCTCCTTCACGTCATCCTCCGTCCCGGGGAGCCCCACTTGGGCAGAGGTACAATAGATCTAGTCTGGGTGACGTGCTGAATCCCCTCCGAATAATCCACTAGTATACTACTATTACTCTTTACATCTTCCTGCTTACCAGTAGCCTCCAACATGCCCGTCTACCATTCGAGTTGGTAGAGAGAGCGAAAGAGGAAATCTTTTATATGATTCCAATCTCAAATTCGCCCGCAAGAAGCACATAAGTACTTCTTTTTAAAACATTACATAACACAAGGCTAAGAAGGGATTACTGGAAGGGCATAATTATGCAGAAACGTGATATAATGACCACAATATCTTACCCAACACCGGATGTCAACAGGAATAGCATCCAAGGTGAAATTGTTACTGCTGCTATCTTGTTGATATGAGTACACAGGCATAGAGCAAAGCGTCAAGGTCTCCAGTTATATTATTACATTTTTATGTATTGACGTTCTTAAGCTGGTATAGTTATCTTGTCATTCTTTGTTAGGGTGAAAGACCGCTTAAGATTGCTTAAAGCCCTTTTTATCAGGCTTGAGCTCTTTTACATGCTGTTAACACAAGAGACCATCGGCTTTACTTCCTTCCGAAGGAAGCCATGCTAAGGAGTTTTATTCCGAAGAAATCCATTACCCTCTGCCGGATTTGAACAAAGCTTGACAGCATGAAAACAGTAACTATAGTTGCGCACGCGACCACGCCATTTATTTCCGGTATAGCTTATCGGAATCCTGTCGACGTTTAACCATTTCCCAGTTGTATCTTGTCTTAGCAATGACAGCGTCGTGTTTCGGAGTGACAAAACTACTTTTTATTCTCCTGGCAGTACGCACAATTTCTTCTGCGATCGTCGACGATGAAGAAGCATATTGTTCAGAACACCAATTCACCAGCGAACCTAGATTTGAGGGGGCATTTATTGGGAAGCCCAAAATATTGTCTTGCTGTGCAAAGACATACTCTAAATTAGAATGGTAAGTTATAAGTACGTAAAGCCTAAATTGCTTATAACCAGGGCAAGAACTTTAGACATCGAAACTAATAAGTTTGCTACGCCGAGACCATAGAATTAGGTTTGTTTACAAAAAAAAAAAAAAAAAAAAAAAAACAGAGGCTAAAAGAATGACGTTTGTAGAGCACGCTACACCTGATTCCGAACTTGGGTACGTACAGTCGACAACAAACACAGGCTCTGCTTTGAATAACCTGAGAAAGTCCCTAAGCTCATTCATTTTCTCTTTTGTGAACAGGTACCCAGGCCTACTGAAATAATATTGTTTAAATTTTAATTACAGTCATTAATTTTCTTGCAAAGTACAACTACGTACATTCGTAAATACTCAAATTTGAAACTTGTTCTATTGTCTGACAAAATATTTTTGTATTGAGAGAATTTTCTCTCTACATCGTATGATGTGATTGGAGCATAATTGAAACAGTTTATATTTGAATCTGTGCTGCTATTTAAACAATTTCGCACTTCACACATTTTCAAATATGATGGATTGTTTTTAAGAACACGTTGAAGATTTTAAGACAATTACTATTAGTATTATCAGGGACTTCGTTTATTTTTTCACAAAATTTTCCCACTGCCCTTAAATCAGAACACATTTCAATATTCGAAGTCTCACCTCAGACCCTCCCTCGGAACGTGACTGTACATCAGGACAGCGGTACATCGCGAGGTTCCATAGGTCAGTGTCTCGTAACCTGCACCCGCCTCGTTCCAATGTTTTAGTGTCCAAAGTTCCTGCCCTACTTATAACATATGGTCTTATAATTGTTAGAGAAACCAAATCACTACTTAAAATATTTGTAAGCCAATTTACAAGAACATTTATTTTCAGTGTTTTTTTTGTTTTTTTTTTTTGTTTTTTGTTTTTTTAATTTACGTCCTCCAACATTAAGTCATATCAGACGATGAATGAAATAGGTGAAATGATGCTCAAATGAGCCCAGGGTCCATAGAGCTTAGAGCTACCCGACATTCGTCTTTCAGGATAACGGAAAACCCCGGAAAATACCTGACCGAGATTCGAACTCGGGGCCTCTAGAACGTGAGGCAGACATGCTACCACCACGCTACCGAGGCGGGCTATTTTTAGTGTTGCCATATACATATATTATCTAGATGGTTTTGAATTTGAGTATAACCCTTTATGTGGAATGTTATTACCCTATACCAAATGTTCTATGCAATCTTTAAAAATATTATTTTTAACTGTTTAAGTGTATATAGCCCATAAATCTGGCTAGTAAAATAAACTTTTATTTTACTAATCTAGTTTAAAAGCAAATCACATTTAAATTTACAATTTGAAATGTGTAGTTTAAGATGAAAAAGAAAGCTTTAAAAATGAATAACTAAAAATAATTTTCATGTTTCAGGAAAATACGTAATAAATTTAAGAAGAACAGGATAAACACTACATGTGGAACATTTTAAAAAATCTAACACATGACTTTCTCTATTTACGATATCGTAACGTATCAAATTACAACACGAGATTGTCTACGGCCTCGTCTGTTATCAGTCGATAATTTTAATTTGATGTTATATAAAAAAAGAAAATGCACCCGAATGGGCATTAGGTTTACAATCTTTCACTTTTTTTGTTTTTGTTGTACTCAGGGATAGATTGCACTCTCTTTACACATTTCAGTATATGGTATCTTTCGCAGCGGTTCCCACACAGTTCACAAAAACTGTGGCTACATGGCTAATGGCATTCCTTGTTTTTATATAGTTCATGATTTTTTTTTTAATTTACGTCCTCCAACATTGTCGAATCGGACAATGAATGAAATGGGTGAAATAATGCTCAAATGAGTCCGGGGTCTACGGAGCTTAGAGTTACCCGACACTCGTCTTCCAGGATAAGGGAAAACCCCGGAAAAACCTTATCCAGCTAACTCGCCCTGACAGAAATTCGAACTCGGGACCTCTTGAACGTGAGGCAGACAAGCTACCATCTACGCTACCGCGGCGGGCACATAGTTCATGATGGAAGCCATGGATCGCTAGCTTTATGTTGATATGTCTCTGACTCAGGGATTGATTTTCCTTGGTCCATGATCTTTCCAGCATTGCACTTGAGGTGTAGAAGTCCTCGTGGTGGATCTCACCTTTCATTCGTCTCTCTTCTAATACTTCCTCATATAGTCCGGTAGATGACAGCAGATGTGTTAGGCATATGTCTTCCAAAAAGAAATTCTCCCTGGTAAGCTCATAAAACAGTCGGGATTTGGTGTTTTTCTCTACACGCAGCACCTTCTTTAGATACCTTGCTTTTACTGTCTCCAGCTTTTTAAGGTCACCTTTGTTCATCTTCTCCCATATTAGTCCTATACTATACTGTGCTACCGGCGTTATTTTCGCCCGAAACAAGATCTTTCCTGTGTCAAGGGCTAGTAATTGTAGGTTCCTTATATCGTACATGGCTTTGATGACAGTGGCTACTCTGTCCTGTATATATATATATATATATATATATATATATATATATATATATATATATATATATATATATATATATATCCTGAACGATGAAACTCCTGGTTGCAATGTGACTCCCAGGTATTTAAAGCCATTTACTATTGCTATTTACTACTAAGGCTCTAGTATAGGAATAGAGCCTTAGACCATCATTTGGGGGTAATCTCCCTTCTTTGCGAAATACCATTTGCACAGTCTTTTCTTCGTTAATTACAAATTTATTGTCGTCCGGCCACTCTTTCAATCTTTCAAGTGCTGCTTGTAGTTCTTCCTTGTCTGGCGAGCCCAGCACCATGTCCGCATACATAATCACATTTGTTTTTGGCAGTCCTGTAATTTAATACTATGATACCTATATCGTATAAGGTTTTATCTACTTTCATAAAAATATTTTTATACTTAAAATTTGTACGATGGCTATGTACATTGATTTTTTAACCGATAGTTGAATGCAGAGGACCATATATGAAATCAGATCATTAATGTAAGTATAGAATTTCGGTAACTATAGGGACATATACAAGCCAAAACAATCATGGGAGATAATTCAGTAACTCCTACTATGAAAGACAATACTAGAACTGTTTAGCCTTAACATCAGGAGGAATTCATTTGACACCTTTTGAGAATTTTACAATAGATGTACTTATACAATAAATATTAACATTGATTTGCTTTGAAGATTCAGTTGTGTCTTTAGATGAAATTAATTTTAACTTTACTGCACTGAGCGTGGTAAAGTAAACCATTACGATATTTGTTTTGAAATTTTAATGTTCCAATTTACAAAATCAAAGTAGATAAACTATTTATACCAACTCTTATTGTTCTATCTTCTTCCGTTAATCGAGATGAAGATTCGCAAAAATTATCCCATTGCTAATTTTCTTGTAGCTGCAAGGGAAATACGGGAATGTTTAAGTCAAATCTTTTTAAGTGCTTGTCGCATGAGATAAATGGTTTTGGTATTCCATTTTCTTTGAATGTCCAGAGCGCACACGAGTACACACAAAAAAGAACTTTCCACTCGATAAAAATATTGGAAATGTCAATCATATGATACGAAATATCTCAAATGGAGCATTAGACAAGAATTGTATGTTTTCACGAGATCTTAAATTGTTGTGTAGCAAGATGCGATGTCTTATGGTTTAAGAGTCATGGAAAAGTCGTCCGGAAATAAAATTCCTTAAGGGTATTTCCAAAAATTCAAGATATGCAACTTTTTTAATGAAAATATCTCAAAACATATTTCAACCAAAATCGACAGAGCTAGTTTTCTGAAAATAAATTTTAAAAGAATGTTCCAGTAAAGGTAACCTGAGGGGGGAGGGGATATTTCTGAAAATTTTCGTGTCCTATGTTTAGAAGACGCTGAAGCTAAAATAAATTTATTAAAAACCGAATTTTAGTTTTTTAGTTAGTTTTCGGATTTATGTTTTTATAAATTTTGTTTTAATTCAAGAAATCTCAAAACAGTTATTTCCGATAAAAACTCGATAATTTTTTGGGTAGAATGCAATACTTACCCTTCTTACTACTTATTTGTAGCAGAGAAAATGGAAAGTGAAATGTGCTAAAAAAGTAGTTCTAAATAACCTTAAATTTCAAAATAATATTTTTATTCTGAATTTTTAACCAACATTGTATAAATAGGTAGTAGGTAATTCAAAGTCAAAACATATTTTGAACTGATGAACCCTAAGTCTTTTAGTCAGAGAATACAAATATCAATTTTTGGAACATTATTCTGAATTTCAGACGTACTTTCCGTCAATTGTTTATTCTCTCTCTGGAAATCCCAGATAATTCTTCTTGAACTTTGTATTTTTTTTTTGTAATTTAATTCCTCCAACGTTCAGTCATATCGGACGATGAATTGAATGGGTGAAATTATGCTCAAATGAGTCCAGGGTCCATAGAGCTTAGGGTTACCCGACATTCGTCTTTCAGGATAAGGGAAAACCCCCGGGCAAACCTTATCCAGGTAACTCACCCTGACCGAGATTCGAACTCGGAACCTCTTGAACGTGAGGCAGACACTTTACCACCACGCTACCGAGGCGGGCTTTCAACTGTTAGGGGATTCGTCTTCCTTTATCCCTTATGCCTTTAGAAGTAGGTTTCAGGAAAAAGAAACAACTCTAGATCAGATAGACGACCCAGGTTAGTTGATCAACTCGATGCCTGGTATAAGAGAGAGAAGTAGATGTCAGAATGGGGGAAAAATGAAGAAGGTAATAATGGAGCAATTGGTGGAATGATGGCGGAGAAAACCGGAAATCCCAGATAAAACCTGCCCCTGCAACGTGTTGCCAACCACAAATCTCACTTTGCGGTAGCCTGGGATCGAACCCGTGCCGCCTTGGTGAGAGTCGAGCAGTTTGACCGCAGGACAACGGCGCGACCTATATCCTAGATTATGCTGATCGAAATATCTTCGTGTTTTTCGAAAACAAAATGCTACATCAGCCTTGTAAAATTGAATCGAGTTTTACTAATTGTTGTGATTCTTGGCTTCCTGTTCCGTATTAGATATGAAAGACCGCCTAATTTCACTCACAGGCCTGTACCATATTTAAGGTTATGTTGCGTGCTATAAATCTACCACAGAGCAGCACTGGTTTTACCTTTGCTCTAAGCCTGAAGTGAGAGAAAGAGAGAGAGAGAGAGAAGACCATTGTTCTTCGTTGCGTTTAAGAAGCGATCTCAGAAACCACAGGCTTGCATGTTACTCCTAAACCACGGATGACGACTGTAAAATGTAACAGTGCGCTAGATATTTCACTGTTTATTGCAACAATCTATGCCTGTAGTTAACTATAAATTTTGCAAATTCTTGTTTGGAACACAATTATGTAGGAGTACTCAAAGACATCTTCCACTCAAGAGTTCGTGTTGAAGAAATCATTTTATTGTAAATTACTATTTAACAAGATGTTGTAAACGCATCACAGATTATTTTCATATAATAAAAGGAAATGCTATTAGACAGCTACCCATAAGAGCACTTTAAGTCAATTTTTAAGGAATTTAACGTAAACTATGGCATAACAGCCCGCAAGCAGGCCAGAGCCTGCCAACCTGGCTGCCGGCCTCACACCTACATACGCAAGGAGAGGTGCATGATCATGGGGAGATGTGGTCAGCATCATGGTACCCCTAGACGGAAAAGTTGGCTTTCTAAACCAGGGTTCGCTACCTATTGCAGCTTCTCAATTTCCTCAGGATACTGAGTGGGCACAGGTCCTATACCCCGGACTAAAAATTTGGGCTACCCAGGGGTGGGATCAATCCCGGATACAATCTGTGGCAGGAAAGCAAAGCACAACACTCTAGCCAACTACGCCAGGCACAGGACTTCAAGGAATTAAAGTGTTTAAATTTCCATTTGTTATTTCTTTCTAATATGTTAGGTACATAATGCTAATGATTTCATTTAGGTATTTTACATCTTAAACAGCATGTCTCTAAATAATATTCTAAACAATTACAATTTTGCTGCAAATAAATTAGACGATTCAAAACATAAGACATTTGGGTTGAATTATAAACACTTCTAAAATCTTTCATTGCATTTTAGAAATAATTTTAGAAATCAAGCAGAAATGTTTAAATTTTATTTCATAATACTACTCTTTAGGAATGTCCTGACTGTCATATTATGACTCTACCTTTTTTAAAGTTATTGCCTAATGATTACAAAATATATTTATATTATTTACTCAGTTCCAAAACTGGACAAGCTAAATGTCTGAATATAAAGGTTAGAATTGATCAAAACAAACCTGATGTAGCACTCACATGACTCTCTGCTCTTGTACAAACTATTCTTACCAACGCTTATTTCTCTATTGATTTCATGTTAAATGAAATAAAATTTACAGAAATTATCTTATCACTAATTTCTTGTAGATACAAGAGCAATATATTGATAGAGCAGGCTTAAGCGATAGTAAAATCTTTTAAAGCTGTTTGCCATGCGATGGCTTTAAAATTCCATTCTTGTATGTCAACAAAAAATCAAGTATTCAAAACAGCTGAAAACATAAGCATGCATCAAGCACATGATGAAAACAAAACTTTGAAATTTGGAGGTATGAAACCCACAAAATTAAAAAAAATATTCCATTATTTTTTTATTACACGCGTATATGCAAAGAAATCTGATGTGTAACTAGCACTCATAAGTGTATTCTCTACTTACCCTTCTTTAAGCTATTCTTTCAAACGGGCCGCACCGTGGCTCAGTGGTTAGACTGCTTGGCTCTCACCAAGGCAGCCTGGGTTCAATTCCAGGTGACCGCAAAGTGAGATTTGTGGTGGACAACACGGCGCTGAGGCGGGTTTTCTCCGAGACCTCCGGTTTCCCCCGCCATCTCATTCCACCAGTGCTCCATCTTCATCTCATGTATCATCAGTGTCACCGCCTGCGGTGTCGTATGTAGTAAAAGCGGGCGTTAAACACTCCTCATTTCATTTCACATTTCTTTCAAACGTTTATTCTTCTGTCGATCTCAGCTAATTGAATTAGATATTTGTAGAAATAGACATTGACATGTATTTGTAACATTACCATATTGTGACTTTGTGGGTTCGTAGAATTAAAAGGCCAATTTGCAGAAATTCAAAATGATCTTTATTTGCATAGAGATACACTCTGTTCAATCCTTACGTAACAGAATTACGTCACATACACAATCTACCTAGGTCGATGATCACAACAAACGTTCTGATTACCTCTGTTTACAACACTCTTGTTACACAACATCTGTTCACACTGACTCTTGGCAAGTCGTTGCCTTCTTAAATACCTCATTGATAAATTCAAGAGATTTCTGGGACAAACAAGAAATGGACAAGTGGATGATGCATTAAAACTTCTTAATTTACAAAATCCTGCAATATAATTTTCCATAGAAAAAGAGACAAACAATGAAATCCCTTTCTTAGATTTGAAACTTACCAGAAAACTTAATAAACTTGAATTTGGCATACATAGAAAGGAAACACACACAGAAAATTTCATAAAATCAGATGGATATAACCCAAGACAACACAAGCATGCTGTTATCAACAGTTTAACTCACAGGCTTGTTAATGTACCTTTAAACAAGATAGAATATATCAAAGTGTACAATAATATCATTCACATTGGTCAACAAGAAAATTAATAAATTCAAAAGACAACAAAGATGCAAACAAATAACTACTCTTTCCCCAATCAGCAATGAAACTTCATACAGAAAATTTACATATCATCCCAGAGCTACACACCTTTTCCAAAAAGTCTTCAAAGAACACAATATTACTTTGGCCCCACAGAAAAATTTAGTGTACAACACCTTTTGAAATCACATAATACAAAGGAGATACCCACAGACAAAAAATGAGGTGTGTACCGGATAAATTGCAAGGGCTGTGACAACTTTTACATTGGAAAAGCAATTAAGCATTAGGCTTAAAGAGCATTTTAGGAACATTAGGAACAAGGAAATGGATAAATCGCGGGTAGCGTACCATTTTTGGAAGGAGAATCATGATATAGAACAAGAAATTCACTTATTAAAATGTGTCCAAGGTCCAGCTGCATTAACCACGTGGGAAAAAATCTTCATAAAGAAACATGAAAGAAAATTGTTTAATTTTGACACTACCTTTGAAGAAAACACAAATTTTAAGTTCATCAAGATACCGACAGAGACGCACCTATCTCCTCCGAGGAGCTCACGGAACCGACATCCATTAGTCGACAACAGCTGATGATGTTAGGAAAATCCTAACGAAACATGTTCTAGGTATATACTAGCAATAAGTGGAGCATTGAGTATTAGTTCGACTCAAAATTATATTAAGACATGGACTGTTCTATCACCTTCCAGAAGCATAACTTAATCTGTGCCGGCAAGTCCTTTATCTCTGGCGCTATGTTTATCTGCTCATGCAAGCTCTTTATCTCCGTGAAACACTATCCATCTGTCAGTTCCTTTGTGTAAACAAGCTGCGCGAACCCTTTTATGCCCGTCGCCGCGACAATATATATGTGGATGTACATGTCACTAAAAGATTAGGATCTATACATATTAAAACATTAATTGTTTGAAGTACTGTGATTTAAGAAGTGCCTGACAGAGTAAAAACATTGGTCAATTAAAACTTGGTTCACTTTCAGCTTCAATTATTGTAGGCCAATAACTGTATCTGTAATAATAAGTTACTGAATAATCGAATACCAGAGTAGGCTGCTGATTTTTCGTACTTTGTTCGCCTGTGATTTTCAATAGAAACTGAGTATGTCTTTTAAGTATTGTATTTATAAAAGTCTGAATTTTTATAACATTTGTTTTCATTTAATTTAGAAAACAGTAGACTTCTAAAGATATAAATGGTTGGAAATTTTAAAATCTTGTACCGCATAAAATATGGTTTAGATGAATCCATGTTTTTCAATTCAAAAATACTTCATATAATTCTTTTCTGTGCAATAAATATTCTATATGTTGGCAGCATCTCCCTATAGCAAAGCACCATAACTAAGATGTGAATAAACAAGTGAATATTAAATGAAATGAGTAACTCAGTATCAAGCATATCCTTGAGCTGTAATATGGCAAAGTTTCCAAAACTTAACTTTTTGGCAATGAAATCAACATGTTCATTCCATATTAATAAACTATCCATATATACACCAGGAAATTTAAGACTTCGTTGATTTTGTATTTGTTGGTTCTCAAATTCCACTTTTAAATTTACATCAATTTACTTTGTTATAAACTTTAAGTATACAGTCTTATCAAGATTAACAATTAATTTGTTGTTATCACATCATATTTAAACTTTGATATAGTTTATATATAGTTTAACTTTGTGTAATGAATCATCATATATATGTGAGCAAAAAGTGATATATCATCTGCATAAAGTAGCACCTTGCCTGTATCTGTATGTTCAGTCAAGTCATTAATATACAATAAAAGTATTAGTGGAGCAAGTATAGAGCAGTGTGGAACTCACATATGGAGACAAAAATTATTAGAAAAGGTATTGTTGACTTTCATACATATCATACAATTAGATAAGCATGATGTAATCATCCAAACCTTAGCTTATCCACGGCTAGTGTGAAAAAATTATTATTTCCATCAATTTACCCAAAATAAAACATAGTGGTTTAATATAAAAATTATTTGTGGTTGGTTTATTGACACTCGTCACTTACTTTTTCATATATTTATGAGAGACTAGTTTCAAAGGCCCTGGCCTCCATTTTCAATCTCTTCCCAACTGGCAACTGATGTTATCTGCTCTCTCTGGTGGTGGAACTATGAACTTTTTTGTCAAATTATCTGCTGGCGGGATTTCAAAGTTCATTACGCGATCCTTATTTTTCCAGATGAATATGTTCTCCCATGTTGTCAATCTATTTTGGTTTATCACTCCTTTTAATAATTTTGGATTTGGATCAATGTCATGGTTTTCATTCCAAAAATGAAATGCTACTGCTGACTTGTCTTCTTGTTTCAATCTGATGTTTCTAAAGTGTTCTTTGACTCTGGTTTTTAAATTTCTTTTTGTTTGACCTATGTAGCATTTTTCACAAATCCCGCCAGCAGATAATTTGACAAAAAAGTTCATAGTTCCACCACCAGAGAGAGCAGATAACATCAGTTGCCAGTTGGGAAGAGATTGAAAATGGAGGCCAGGGCCTTTGAAACTAGTCTCTCATAAATATATGAAAAAGTAAGTGACGAGTGTCAATAAACCAACCACAAATAACATCAAAAACTTACCAAACAATTAGGAAGTATATTTTGGGAAAATTTTGAAAACAATTTATTAGCATATCTTAATAGAAAAATGAAGACAAAAACAGCAAAGTTAAAGAATAAATTAAAAAATTTATGCCAGAAAGCAGGCACTTTTAAAAAGATAAATCAAAAAGACAAACATAACCTAAAAGATCATCTAAACAATGTGGTAAACCTATCAAACCAAAATTTTACAAAAACAGAACTGAATATGCTGAATCTAGGTTTAAAGACATGTGTAGATTATTCCAACCAAATTGAAGATTACATTGCTGACATCCAAATTGCTACACAAACACTTAATGAAGAAAGTAAAAACACAGTAAAAAACAAATGCTCCAAAATAGTAGAAGAGATTAAAAATGAAAAGAAAAAGAATTTTAGTAACCAAATCATAAAAGCTCTTAAAAAGAAACCGGTTATTTATACTAAAGCAGACAAGGGAAATAAACTAGTAATTTTGGAAAAAGAAGAATACACAAAGAGGATGGAAGATTTGTTAGAAGACAGTAATTACCAAAAAGTAGAAACTAATCCATTAAAGTACTGCATTGAAACCACAAATAAAACGCTAAAAGAGAGCAAAATAATCTACAAAAAAGAATTGCACAAAATTAAAGTAGATAATCCAACATTACCAAGAGTATATGGGCTGCCAAAAATTCATAAAACAGGGAAAGGCATGAGACCTATTACTAGTAGCATAAATGCCCCCACATATAATTTGGCCAAATGGTTACTAAGTAAATTTAATAGTTTTCCAAAATTTGAAAGTGCAAATTTAAGAAACTCTTTAGATTTAGTAGAAAAAATCAAAGATATAAATTTGGACAAAAATGACAGACTGGTTTCATTTGATGTCACATCTTTATTTCCAAGCATACCAACAAAAAAATTGCAGACTGTGTTAAAAAAATGGCTAGCTACAATTGATATGGAAGCAATAGAAGCAGAAGAATATATTTCTCTAACAAAAATATGCATTGAACAAAACTTCTTTAGCTTTAATGGAAAACACTACAAGCAGAAATCAGGACTATCAATGGGCAATCCACTTTCACCTTTTTTGGCTAACTTATTTATGAGTGCATTTGAAACACAAATTAAAAAGTCCTTCCCATTGATCTTCAAGGTTTGGTATAGATATGTTGACGACATCTTTGCAATTGTACCAAGTAAACATTTAGATGATGCATTAAAATTACTCAATCTGCAAGAAAGGACTATCAAATTCACAATAGAAAAGGAAATCAATGGACAATTACCTTTCTTGGATCTAAATATCATCAGGAATGATACAAAAATAAAATTTGGAATTTACAGGAAGCCAACACATTCAGAAAATTATATAAAAAATAATAGCCACAACCCAATTACGCATAAACATGCAATAATAAACAGCCTTACACACAGACTAGTCAACATACCCATGGAAAAAGAAGAATATTTCAAAGAACAAAAACCAATACTACACATAGCAGAAGAAAACGGATACAACAAAAGTTTGGTGTTGAAGAAAATTAGAAAATCTAAACTAAAGAAAACCATTAAGGAAACAACCACATTTATTAAAGAAAAAGAAAGCAACAGCATATTCAGTTCATTCACATATCATCCAAAAACATTTAATAAATTTAAAAAGATATTCAAGGAACAAAATATCATCTTGGCACCTACTAATAGATACTCAATTTTAAAATTACTAAATTCAAAAACAAAAGATGAAATTCCTTCAGGTAACAAATCTGGAATATACCAAATAAATTGCAAGAATTGTGAAAAATGCTACATAGGTCAAACAAAAAGAAATTTAAAAACCAGAGTCAAAGAACACTTTAGAAACATCAGATTGAAACAAGAAGACAAGTCAGCAGTAGCATTTCATTTTTGGAATGAAAACCATGACATTGATCCAAATCCAAAATTATTAAAAGGAGTGATAAACCAAAATAGATTGACAACATGGGAGAACATATTCATCTGGAAAAATAAGGATCGCGTAATGAACTTTGAAATCCCGCCAGCAGATAATTTGACAAAAAAGTTCATAGTTCCACCACCAGAGAGAGCAGATAACATCAGTTGCCAGTTGGGAAGAGATTGAAAATGGAGGCCAGGGCCTTTGAAACTAGTCTCTCATAAATATATGAAAAAGTAAGTGACGAGTGTCAATAAACCAACCACAAATAATTTTTATATTAATTTTGACGTCACTGTTACTAAATTCCTCCAAACACACATAGTGGTTTAACTATGAAGCCTGGGACTTAAGTACTTATGGCATAGTAAGTCGCCACAGAAGGTGCGTATCTCATACGATATGAGAACTCCTAGTGGTTTACCAAGAAACTTATGAGTCAGTTGGAGAATTTAATGTCATATTAGCAAGTTGGCCATAGTAGCTCAGTGGTTTAGAGCAACTGCACAGAGAGCAGGAGATCCGTGGTTCAAATCCCGGCTATGGCATTGAACTTTTCAGTCTGGCTCTATTCATTCAGATAAGCATGATTTTTTAAAACCTAAAGTTTCAAGTTTTAAGCATATGTAATTAATGTCCAAACTATCAAAAGCCTTAGACAAATCAAAGAAAACTACAGCAATATGGTTTCTGTTATAAAATTTATATACATATATATATAGTTATTTAGTTCATACAAGGTGTTCTAGGAATAAAACCATGGTGATATGAAGTAATTATATTACATGTTAATAAGAAGTCCAACATTCTATTGTGTCAAAGACGTTCGAGTATCTTAGATATTGAACTTTAGTAATGAAACAGGTCTATAGTAAATACTAGCAATATATGGAGCACTGAGTACTACTTTGACTCAAAATTATCTTATTAGGTCTATAATGTTTTATATTAATGTTATCACCTTTTCCTTAAATTGGACTATGTCAAGTTTCAGAGAGAATGAAAAATCACCACTCTCAATGCAACAATTTAATAGAAAAGCTAACGCAGATACAAGCATATCACTAAAGCCCAAACGTATAAGCACAATAAAATGGTGAAATAAGCAGGCATATAGGCACGAAAAATGATGCAAATAAACACCAAAACTAAGCAAACAAAAAATAAAAATTTTCCCTAAACATATTATTTCATAGAATTTTACCTTACATAAGCTTGTTACAGTGCACAAGGGAGGTTATCTTGAGACTTTCTTGTGGAAAGCTCCTGGGTTTGTCATTGAAGTATCTTCTATACAATGAAAAGAATATCTTGACGTTGCATGATGTTACTGGAACATGTGAAAAGCACCACAGTTCTTCTTGAATGAATTTCTCTTTGATACAGGTTTCTATATCAGAAAGCTTTTCAGGAACTTTACACTTTGTTTTTATTAATACCTTTATTAATACCTTACTGAGTTTCTCAAAGGCAGTTCTAACAATACCATAAGTCTCTGAAGACAACGTTACTGAAATTTATCTAACAAAGAAAGTGAATGTTCCAAGGTATCACTTCGAACTTCCAACTGTGTCATAACAGCAGGTATTTTTGTGAAACGGTTATGGATGTACTATATTGCAAAACATTCCTATGCAGTAACAATGCTGCTTACATTTTCTGTATCTAAGGAGCACAACACTCTTTTTACTTCATTGAAATTTTCTGCGTAGTATGACACAGCCATTAACCAAGATTCCCATTGAGTTAAAACTGGCCGAGGAGGTAAAGACAAATTTGCAAGGACTTATGAAATTTTTTAATTTCAATCGTGACAGTACAAATACTTTCTTTATGCTAGAGACAAGAAGATCCACATCTTTATATTGGCTCCTAACTGTTTCAGCAAGACAATGTAAATCATCTGAGTAATAAAATGATGGCTAGGAGGGAAAATTTACTTTTAAATTTACATGATTTGGATAAAATAAGTTTTTTTTTAAATTAAAAAGCATAAAATAAGCAAGCAAACCCTGTAGTTCAGCAAAGAAGAGCATTTATAATCCTTTTGATTAGAAATCTGGGCTGTATATATATATATCACTAATCACATATAAACATTTCAAAGATATATTGTCAAGGCCAACACTAATGCTGATGATGCCCGCCTCGGTAGCGTAGATGGTAGCATGTCTGCCTCACATTCAAGAGGTCCCGAGTTCGAGTCTCGGTCTCGGTTAGGGTGAGTTACCTGGATAAGGTTTTTCCGGGGTTTTCCCTTATCCTCATAGATGAATATCGGGTAACTCTAAGCTCCATGGACCCCGGATGCATTTGAGCATCATGTCACCCATTTCATTCATCGTATGATATGACTTAACGTTGGAGGACATAAATTACACAAGAAAGTACTGCTGATTTTTAATAACTGTGCAGCTGTAATAATTTCACTGTTATAAAAGCTATTGTTACTGATTGAAGATTTAGTACACTCTAAAAAGTTTTAGGAAGATGTTCAGCTTGTGCATTCACTGCATAGGTTGAGAAAAATACTCGAAATATATCAGCAAGATCCACATTATCTATTCATTATTCCTTTGTTATATCTAATAGTAATAGTCAGTGCTGTTCTTTTTATCATAATTTACTATAAATTAAATTCCAAATTTGCTTTTAATTATTAGAAGGATTGTCAATAAGCTATGCATAATAGTTTTGCTTTTATTTAAAAATAGGTAACTTTCTTGTAAACTTTTAACAACTGTAATAAATTGAGATCATCATGAAAGTGTTTCACTAAAGCAAACATATTCTTAATTTCATCACTCATTTTAACAATAGCCAGTATAATCCAACTATCACTCTTTCTGGCATTGAGAGCAAAGGCTTTCATGGCTGGAGTCAACATAACTGGAAGTTATTTCTGGGTTGTTATGCCATGGTCTGCTGGAGTTAGAATTTTCAGACATTTTGTCCACAACTGTGGTGGATATCTTCAGTGGTGCAATCATAGTAAACTTCTCCGAGTTAAGTACAACCACATTACTGAAGATGTCTGCCACAGTTGTAGATGAAACGTTCTGGAAATTCTAACTCTAGCAGACCATCGCATAACAGCCAGGAAATAACCTGCAGTTATATTTCTGGCATTAGTTTGAGAATAAGTTACCATTACCAATGATAAGGCCACATCAACTACAGTGGTGATTATGTTCATAAATTTAGTCAAGTATTATCATATTGTGACTTTGGGTTCGTAGAATTAAAAGTCCAATTTGGAGAAATTCTAAATGTTCTTTATTTCCGTAGAAATACACTGTTCAATTCTCATGTAACAACATTATGTCACATACACAACAAGGTCGACAATACCAAGGTCGATGACCACACAAACAGAGATCTGTTTACATCTGTGTGCGACTGACTCTTGGCGAGTCGTTGCTCCCTTAAATACCTCACTGATAATTCTAGATATTTCCGGAATAGACAAGAAATCGAATGTTCTATACAGCAATCAAGATATCACTAGAATGTTCCATTTACCTCACTTATCTGTGTCAGTAAGTCTTTAATCTCCATCACTATGTTTATCTGCTTATGCAAGCTCTTTATCTCCATAAAACACTATCCATCTGTTATCTATTTACGCCGAAACTTTTATGCCCTTTGTCACGACAATATCATTCTGGTTGTATATCTCACTAAAGTCACACAACTGAATGATGCACCTAATTATTAACTTCCCATAAAGAGAGCTTGTCTGAAACTGAGTTGGCTGTTGACTGGTCCATTACTACACATCTTATTTTGTATGTATATTTTAAATTTATTTATAATCTGCTTACTTCATGAATATGACATTAGAAGTGTCTATAGAATTGTACATAATAAAACTTAATTTTGGATTAATTCTCTTTTCTGTTGTCTACAATCTTCTACCTCACCCCCCCCCCCACACCCACACACATGTCTATATAGAATAGATGAACTGTGAAGATGTACCTAGTGTTATAGTTAATTTGATTCTTGTATAAAATATGTATCATAGATTTACAATTTAATACATGTAAGTAAAATATTTGTAATTACAAAATGTGTTAGAATTTTTCAAAGCTTGAAACATCACTGTAAGATGTCCATAAGTGAATAAAGAGAATAATTTCTCATAATAATATATAGTAATGATTTACACATTTTTATTCATTCAGAACAATATAGAATTTAGGTAAGACTTTAAGTTGAGCCCCATACTGTTTAATCTGTTTATAGATAATATTTTGGATGCAATTAGAATGGAAAATAGACATGTGCCAATAATTAATAACAGGGAAATACCTGGGTTGCTATTTGTGAATGATTTAGTAGCAGGAGCTATTTCCAAAGTGGGAATAGATAGAGCAATTAGAGCAATAGATACATATTGTAAGGAATGGAGCCTTAGAATCAATGTAAACAAAACCAAAATTATGGTATTTATGAAAGTCAACAAGTTAAGAAAAGAGGAGAAATGGTACTGGCAAGGAAGAGAAATTGAGGTGGTCAATACATTTAATTATCTAGAAATACGATTAAGTACTAAGGGGGGTTGGAAAGAGCAGAAGAGAATGACAATGGCCAAAGGTAAAATTGCATTAAAAACTATTAAAGCATGCCTTGATAAATTATCAGGAATGCAAATAAAACAGCTGGAGAGAATCTACATAGCCGCAGTAGAAGCAAAAATGCTGTATGGAGTAGGGTTTGGAGGAGAGGGGTGCAAGTATGAATGTGATTCATAGAAACTTTTGCAAACAAGTTTTGGGCTTACCACGAGCTTCACCAAATGGAGTGGTGCAAGCAGAATTCGGAAGACTGGGAACTAAAGGGATAATTGTGGAAAGGGCGTTAAAATATTGGGTGAGAATTAGGAGTTTAGATGAGCAGAATATTCTGCATCAATGCTTGATAGTACAGGAAAGACTAAATCAGAAATATTCATGGCTGAATAAGATAAAGGAAATGATGTTAAAAATAGGGTTTGGTGTCATGTGGGAAAACCGGGAATTATTGCAAAGTGGATTTTGGAAAGAACTTAGGCTAAGAATGGAAGATATTGAAAGGCAGGAAATGTTAGGAAGCTTCAACTTGAAAAGCTTACTGGAAATTTATAGAGAGATGAAAGTGATGTGAAACAGGGAAAAATATGGTGATATTTGTGATAAAGCAGCAAGAGAAGACTTTGCATGGACCAGAACAGGGGTAGTGAAATTGAAGGGCTTGGGAAGAGGGAGGGATCTGGAGAAATGCCCATTGTGTCACCAAAGGGATAAAGAATGGCATTTGCTTCCAGAATGTGAAGAAACTAGGTTGCTTAGGGAGAAGATAGGTAAAAACGAATGGGCAAGGCTACCAAAAGAAATTGAAGCAATGAAATTAATGAGTGTAAAAACTACAAAATATTTAATTGAAATTGGGAAATTTAGGGCAAAGTAAGAGTCAAATGGTTTAGGAAGATAAGTAAATATGATGAAAATGAAGATTAAGTTATTTTAGATAAGATGCCAATAGGGACCCATTAGCTCGACAACCTCAGTGTTTGAGTCTATTGGGCCCAAGGGTAACCAGCAACTTAGTGTAGTAATAAGTATGTAAATATATAATAATTTGTAATTGAAATGGAAATAAAGATTACTTACTTACACATTTCTATCATGTAAGTGCTGCTTAAAGTACGAGGGCTATTCAATAAAGAATGAGCACAACTTTTTTGATAACGTACCTTTACTCATCCTCATAATTTTGATGGTACTTCTCATAATAGTTTCCCCTGAATGCGATGCATTTGTCCCAGCGATTCTGCCAGACTTCAAAGACTGCTGGAAACTACTTTTTGAGAGATCCTTCAAAATCGGCTATGCAGCCTTCACCACTGCTTCTGATGATGGATAATGCCTCCCACGAAGGCATTTCTTCAAATTAGGTAATAGAAAAAGATCACATGGGGCTAAATCCGGACTATAGGGAGGGTGAGGGATGCAGTTCACGTTGATTTTTGCAAGATATTCAGCAACAACATTGGCAATATGCGGCCACGCATTATCGTGGTGCAGCGAGCCTGCATCATGGAAATGTGGTCTTCTGTGCCTGATATGGACTTGCAATGTTTTCAGGACATCCCTGTAGTATTTTCCAGTTATTGATGTGTGTGCATGTACAGCCTGTTGATAACCCATTTCATGAATATCAAAGAATGAGATGACCATAACTCTCCCAGGAGAAGCAACCACTTTTGATCTTTTGGGGGTTGGTAATGAAGGAGATTTTCACACTGAGCTTTGCTGTTTGCTCTCAGGATCAAAATGATGTAGCCAACTTCCATTAGCAATGATTATGTTTGATAGAAACTCCGGATCTTCCCCTAACATCAAGTTTAACTGCATGTTACCTCTATTGCAGTGGTAGGCGATACTGAACATGTCTGAATTTGCCTGGTTCTCACAGGCAGGAACCAGGAGTACCAACAATGAAACTACTATGGCGTGTTTGTCTCACATTAAGCAAATAGAATATAATAAGATTGAATTTTAGTGCAAAAAGTTATGTCCGTAAAAAAATTATGATCATTCTTTATTGAACAGCCCTCGTGATAACAAAATTTGTTTATCAAATACATGTTAGGCTTCTTTTAATAAAATTGATGTTTAACATTTATGAGAATATATGATAAAATCTAAATAATAGTTATCTAGCTTTACAATTACAATACTTCCATAAACTTGTTCACACTTTAAAAGCTATCCCTAATATTTTGGTCATGCCGTTGCTGAGTCATTAGATCACTTGGCTCTCACTAAGACAGCCCGGGTTCGATCCCAGGTGACTGCAAAGTGAGATTTGTGGTGGACAACACACGCACTGGGGAAGGTTTTCTCTGGGATCTCCAGTTTCCACCGCCATCTTATTCCACTGGTGCATCATTTTCATCTCATGTGTCATCAGTCTCACCAGCTGCAGTGCCATATGTAGTAAAAGAGAGTGTTAAACACTAAACATTTCATTTCACTAACATTTGTTTTAAAGACATCTTAAAACATCGCATGGATTTTGCACTTTTGAAATTGGTTGACAACTACTTATACAGCGCAGCTGGAGTATACCTACTCCCTTTGGAAAAGAGTGTGGTTTTATGTGGCATTGTTCTTACGTTTGTTTTGCTTTTAGTGTCATGATTGTGTATTTGTTTATTTGTGGTGAAGTTTCTATAATATATGTTCATAAGAAATGAAATATATAACTTGATTTTCCTGGGAATTCCTTCAGAAATCCTCTTCATTCCGTATGACTTTTGCATAACTGGTAAAATGAGAGACAAAACCTTGCTATGCAGAAATGTAGATCTCTTAGAATACAGAATTCACAATGAATACATTTTCTTTTTTTTTTTTTTTTTTGTGGACTCAACCATTTCCAACATATTGCCTGCAATTTGTACAAGATGAGTAGTGAAAATCATGGGAATCATATCAGATTTTTTAAAGTAATCAACACATGCAAAGAAAATAATCTTGTAATCTGAAAGAAACCCAACAAGTAATAAATAACAAATGTTTCAAAAACAGCTAAAATGATAGAAAAAACTATTTTTTCTGAATTGTGAATTTAATGTCTGCTATATTTGTTGTGTCGTTCTGGCTGGGAGATGCCAAGATGCTGATCACATCCCCTTCCTGTATCAGTTGGAAAATTGCCCACCTCTACTGTGCGTAAGTGGGCATGAGGCTGGCAGTTGGGTTGGTAGGCCTTGGTCCTCTAATAGGGCTGACATGCCAGGGTGAAAAATATTTGCTGTGCAGAATGATCTCCTATGGTTTAGCAGTTATATAGAATTTAACAAAATTCCTTTAGAATAAAGATGACTTCACAAGAAATAAAACATTCAAGATATGCATCAGTCATTCTAATATTTTACACTTACCTATGATATTTAATCAAAATTACAAGAGAAATTTTTGAGTAAAACAAAGATAGATGGATTGTAGGAAGGGTACTTTGAGGTGGAAGACTTACCTTGTAATGCTTCATCACACATGCTTAAAAGTATCTGAATATAATATGAAATTTGCAGTTATCCAAGTATAATATTCACTCACATGAGAATGAGTATTCAAGAGTATGCATTCCCTTCATTGGTATATTTGAGTTCAATGGACCCCAAAACATATATCATCAGTGCAATCTTTATATTGAATTTGGATAAGTAAGTAGTCAGACTGAAAACTTCAATGCCATAGCCAGGATTTGAACCACGGATCTCACAGTCTCTGTCCGATTGCTCTTAACCATTGAGCTACTATGGCCACCATGCTAGCCTGACATTAAATTTTCTAACTGACTTGTATGCTTCCCAGTAAACCACTAGGAGTTCTCATATACAATGGGATATGCACCATTTATGGCAACTATCGGCTGTATGGCAGAGGGTTAGACCACTTGGCTTTCACCAAAGTGGTCTGTGTTCAATCCCAGGTGACCGCAAAGTGAGATTTGTGGTAGAAAACATGGTGCTGGGGCAGGTATCCTCCAGTTTCCCCCGCCATCATTCCATTAATTGCTCCATCATTCATTTTTCCTATCATTCTTTTCACCCTCTTGCCACCAATAAACCTAAAAATAGTGGTTTAACAATGAATCCTGTAAGTTTATGAAAAGGATCATAAGGATCTTAAAGCAGAATCATAAGACTTTACACCACATTTTGTGATATTGAACATTATTAGCTTCTATCACATAACCACATACAGATTTTCATCATAATGATGGGAATCAATGCTTCATTTTGACAGTGAGCTGTCATTGAATTTCTTGTTAAAGAGAGAAACTGCTTCTAAAATTCACCTCAAACTTCAACTTGACTATTGAGATGTCTGCATAGGTGCCGACAGTGCTAGACGATGTGTGAAATGTTCCAAAGATGAATGAGTATCTAAGTTGAGTCCTTGTAGCAGTCACCTTTGTACTACTACTTCCCTAGTTTTATCACTATTGTGGTGTTAGGAGATTCTTTTTTCCTCGATCCCTTATGCCTTTAGGCATAGAAACTCTGGATTGGATAGAGATCCCAGGATGGGTGATCAGCCTGATGCCTGGTATAAGAGTGAGAGAAGTAGATGACAGAATGAGGGCAAAATGAATGAAAATAAAGATGATAGTGAAGCAATTGGTGTAACGATGGCAGGAGAAACTGGAGAAAAACTTTCCATGCGCAATGTGGTCCACCACAAATATCACATGTGGTTGGTTGTCTGGGAATGAACCCAGCTTGCCTTGATGAGAGTCAAGTAGTCTAACCGCTCAGCCACGGTGCAAAATACTGCAAGGAAAGAGTTGAGGAGGCTTTAGGAGAAGAAACAAATATTGTGGATGAAATCACTCCAAAACTTGCAATACAACATGGCACAATACAGTAAATGATTCAAAATTAAAATGATCAAAAAATTTGTGCCCATTAGGCTCCACATTTGACTGAATACCACAAACTTCAGAGAAGACCTTCACCCAAAACCTTCAGAGATTTCAAAATTAATGTAATGGTTCTTTTAGCAATTATTGTAATAGTTGATGAAAACAGGTTCCTTTGTTCGAGTCTGAAACAAAACACCAAAAAAATGAAGTGACACCACTTAGACTCACCATCAATGAGGAAAGAAAAACCAGTAGGTAAATATACTAGGAACGTTATGAGCGGTGTCTTTCTGAAATGAACAGGGCTATATTATAGTTGATTTTCTTGAACCTGGATAAACCATAAATGTTGCCTGCCCTAGACACCTTTGAAGCTCCAATGTGTATTGCATAGTAAACATAGTGGGAAATACAACATCAGGACCATCCACAAGCCACCTCAGAAGATTAAACATCTGTTGAGACCAGTGAAATACAAACTGGACTCCCAAGTTCCGGGAGTGTACCACTTTCCGTGAATGTGGGACACCGTATATAGGACAAACCGGAAGGACCATCGCTGCTAGAATAATCGAACATGAACGGAGCATTCGTTTGATGCAACCTGAGAAGCTGGGCTGGCAGAGCATTGTTTTGATAATGACCATAGAGCCAATTTTTGTGAGACGACTATCTTGGCAAAATGCAACAGTTATTGGGAGCGGAAAATTAAGGAGGTTTTGGCGAAAGGAGCACGCTTAATCGTGATGCTGGATTTCAGTTAAGCTCCTCTTGGAAACTGGCCTTAAAAATGGAAATCTGTCGAATTAAGAAGCAAAGATCAATACAGCTTGATAATCAAGTTAAGTAGTTACATTTCTTTGACACAATTTTCTATACTCACGTCATCTCTTGAGCTGGCATTTAATTTACTGAAAACAGTCTTTTGTTCAGTAATGCTAATTTTGATAGTGTTTTGTCCTTGTTTATAGTTATGTTATATACAGTATTTCATTTGTGGTTAAAACATTTTATAAATATCCTGATGATGGGAGAGATGCACACTTCTGAAACGTTGATAGCTAATCATCTTTACACCTGGCTGGCTGCCCGAGAAGAAAGTGAGCGCATTTGTCACCAGGAAAGCTTCAGGTCTTATAGTGGAAAGAAGATCAGCCTAAACAGGATAACACACATCTTCAAACAGCTCATGACACTGTAAATAAGATTTGGATATCTGTGTGAAAGCTGTTCCAAAAACTCCCTGTAATCATGCTTTGGCATCCTCTATCATCTTTTCGATTCTGTTAAGGAACAGATATAAAGTTATGAGATGGTGGAGGATGTTCAGAAAGCAGTGCCTCAGTATCTTCAGGCAACTCAAACAGAGTTCTTTCTTAAACATATTTTCAAACTTATAGAAGAATTGTAAAATTATGTGTAAAGAGATGGCGACAATGTTGAAAAGTGACAGAAAAGTCTGTAGATCAACGGGTAATTGATTTATCTACAAAATAAAGATTAAGATTTATAAAAATCCTTACCCACACTTTTAACATCATAAATAGTGGCAGGTAATGCAGAATATTCAATATAACCTTCCAACAATACCATGTTCTTTGCATGAGCATGAGAAAAAGCAAATAAGTTACCACTTGAAAAAGTATAGGTATTTTAACATTTGATCAAATAATAAAGAACATCTTAATAATGGTTCAAGCTTCAAAAACTTTTAACATAACTTTAACAAGATCTACAGTTTCTGTGCTATAAGAGTTTATTCGTCCCTTATGACTTGCCAAGTATACCAAAGTCATTTTGGCAAACAGGTCTTTACAGTCTATTTTCAAAATATTCAAGATATACATTTGACTTGTCATGTAATGGTCAAATATGTGGCATTTTAATAAAAATGATTACAGCTATTTTTGAGAAAATAAAAGCTAACAAAGTTTTCCTTCAAAAGGAAAATAGAAAAATCCCTAATGGGGCACAGCCCCATGTATACATACACATACACATGCACATGCACAACACGTTCATATCACAAAGTCACTGAGCTCCTTTCTTATTTTACCTTAGTTTAAAAGTATGAGGGTATTTATGAAAAATGGTTCCTGGCTATACATACATTTCTAATTTCTATCTTGTTTTTGTAGGTACAAGGAGGGTCACCTGATAGATAATTCTAGAAAGTTTACTACATTTTACCTCCTTACCTCAAAGAACCGAACAATAATTTCTCAGGGAATAGTTAAGGCTGATGAAGGAAAGTACATCTGTGAAGTTCACGATGAGACAGGTGTAATAATCAGGAAAAAATTTCATGTTTCTGTATCAGGTAAGTAATGAGCAACAATACAATTGATTTTTAGTTAATTGATGGAAATTAATCATTTCTTCATACTAGCCATATATAGGCTAAGGTTTTTGATAGATATGATAGATATATACTGTGTCAAAAACCTTAGTCTATATATGGTTAGTATGGCAAAATGATTAATTTCCATCAATTAACTAAAAATAATAAGAGTTTAAATGATGAAGCCTGGGCCTTAAGTACTTAAGATAGTAAAGTCGCCACAAACGTGTACCTTGAATGCGAGAGCCCCTAGTGGTTTACCAGGGAAATATATGAGTCAAATGGAGAATTTAATGTTGTTGTTGTTTTCAAATGCTAGGCTTTGGCAATGAAGCCATTAGCTCTCTTGCTCTCCAATATTTCTGTGTAGTGGGTCCGGCAGGTAGGGCTTCACAGGTTAAAAGATGTTCTTCAGTCGTTTCCTCTTCTTTGTTGCACAGGGGACAATTTGGACTTGTATAAATTCCTATTCTGTGTAAGTGTTTGGCCAAATAATGTTCCGTAAGTAATCTAAAATTTGCTACTGCAGCTTTTGTAGGATTTCTGGAATAATTTCTGGATTTTTAATTTAATTTTAATTTTTTCTGGAGAATTTAATGTCATAACAGCAAGTTGGCCATGGTAGCTCAATGGATTAGAGTGAGTGGACGGAAACGAGGAGGTCCGTGGTTCAAATCCCGGCCATGGCATTGAATTTTTCATGTTGACTCTATCAATACAATTGATGTTTTTATTCTTATTATGTTTTTCTCCCATGATAAGTATTTGGGTGTACTGCGCATATCGAATTGAAAAATTTCATTCGACAGAATTTATCATGTCTAATTTCACATGCCTTAAGTCACCTTTTGAAAATACCCTCTGCATCAGCTTTCCTTATCTGATGGAAAATAACATGCATACATCAATATGTTTTGTTCCATAATTTGTTTATTTGCTGTACTGTAGTCCAGAATAGGGCAAAAATGTAACTCTTGGATCCAAAATCATGTTTGCTTCCTTTTGTTATTTCATTATGGGCAATGAGATTTATATTTGTAACATAACCAAATACAGTCATATCCAAATGTTTTTGTATATCTAGGATATTATATTGAAAAACTTGGAGCAATGAAAACAGGATTTTGAGCATACATGCAGTACATATCCAATTATCGGTAGTGCCTAGTTTTTGTATTTATTCCACTTTTACATCAGAAAAAATATAATCATGAATTCATATTTCTTTGATATAACTAAATGCTTTTATTCTTCACAAAAGTTATCTAATTGTATTTTATGTATTTAATAGTCTGTCATGTATTTGAGATTTCAATATGATGTAGAATAATAAATGAAAACCTTGGGGTTTTAATAATAAACACAAATTCAGTAAAATATAATTCAAATATATTCCTAACATATTCAAATAAATACCAAAAGTATTGTGGTTATTTACTAGTTAAAACAAACACTACATATTCTGTAATAAACATTTATACAGCAAAAGATCTCTTTATTTTATGTGACAGTAACAGTTACATGAGATAACGATACTACAACAAATGAAATATAAATTGCACTTATAAAACTTTTGATGGAATACTTAATATTATCCATGGCCACCACACACCCCATTCCCAGTGACTGGATGCTTTTTGGAGAAGAAAACAGGCCTTCCTGATCATGTAGTCTTGGCTTGCTGCTGTGTGGCTGGCATGGAGGTTGCAAGAGTAGTGGGGTTTGATGAGGTAAGAGGTAGAATAGTGATGAAATCATTACCCTTGGTTGTTCTTCCTGAGTTTGTGGCTGTAGCGTCGATTAGCATAAAAGCTGTCAATGCTGGCAGCTTGTTTACCTGTTGTCATTACAAGACAAGGCTTGATAAGGTCCATTGTATGTTGGCTGAAGGGGTTTTCTGGCCCACACAGGAATAGAAGGAAATGAAATTGCAGATAAACTTGTGAAACGAGCAACAACAAATGCTAGCACAGAAAGCTACAATAGAATCCCAAAAAGCGCCATCAGGAAAAAAATACGAGAAGAAACACTCAACAAATGGGAAACAGAATGGCAAAACACATCAAAAGGACATGAGACAAAACAATATTTTCCCACAGTAGCAAAACGATTAGAACGAAGAATTAACATCAACAAACCTCACTACCATTTTAAAAGGACATGGAAGGCTAAAAGCCTATTACAAGAGATTCAACATAATTGATGATGCTACACGCACCTGCAACAGAGGAGACAAAACCACAAATCACATCCTGAATGACTGCATCAAATGGAAGGACCAAAGGGAAAAACTAAGGATGCAAATAAACAAGAAAGGAGGGAAATGGCCAGTACATAAACCAGTACTTGTGGGACAATATCTAAGGGAATGTATTGTTAGGATGTCTGAGCTGCATTTCTCAGACCAAAAGGAAGACAAAGGAATTCAAAGAATCCAAATTGTCTAATGACTGCGGTCTTGGATACCTTCCGGGTGAACTGGAATGCAATGGTATGCTCTGACCAGATCTATTTTAGAGAAAACCCTTTTGCCATCTAATTGGCTATTGAATCTTGAAGGTAAGTATGGTGCCTATCAGGATTGGTTATATTGAGTGCACAATAGTAACCACAAGGACGTCAGGAACCACCTTTCTTTGGAACTAAATGAACAGGGCTGCCCAACTGCTTATGCAGGGCTGACAGATACCCATATTGACTATTTGCTGAAATTCTGATTTGGATCTTTGGAATTTGTCAGGGGGTTGCCTACGTGCCATCGCTACAACTGATCGCCCGATAATAACTATTGTATGAGCAACAGTCTTCTATGGAATGGTGAAATTAATGTTTTCATACAGCAAGTTGAGTAACTTCATGTATTTGTTCTGGTGGCATAACGAACTGATTGTATATTTGAGATTCTAATTAGCATGCCAGACGTTCCTAATGTTGTTGAGTCAGTCTTCTGTGTTTCAGTTGAACTAGTAGGTTGTAATGGTGAGTAAAGTCTGCTCCAATAATGGATGATCTTACATCGGCAGCTACGAAGTTCCAGAAAAATTCCGGTGTAAACCTAGGTCGATTGTTAGAAGACGTTCTCCATATATTTTGATGCATGTGCCATTTTCTGCGTAGTTTCTGATTATAAATTTGGCAACGATCTGATTCCGGCAGGAGAATCGCAGACAGATCTGCTGCAGTGTCTATTAAATATTTATATCCACTGGATCAGTCACTAAAAACAAGACGGCGAGAAGTATGTCTCCGTCACCTGCCACTGTTAGTGTAGGACGCTACAGTCTTGACGAATTGGATTTTGGGCCTGGCATTTCCTTGCTTTCGAACTGTATTTAAAATGGTAACACAATGCTCTATTAAGACTGATGCGTGAGGTTTGTACAATTCTTGAGCATCGAGAACTTCACGTAAGGAGCGGGAACTGTCTCGAAGAATTGGAACTGATACGTAAATACCGAGAGCTGTCTCGTAATGAACGAGACTTGGATAGAAGTCCATTGATGGCGAATTTAAGTTGTGGAATCTGTGTCCCCAAGCAAGAAACATGATCGATGTTGTAACCTGACGCTGGATCTAGAGAATCTGTTGGGGTTAGTTGACTATTACTCTGTTAATAAATAACTGAATCCATGGATGAGAACTCTACAATTTTACTTGCCATTGTAGCTAACGTGTCCAAATCATCCTTACTTACAGCCAATATGGAGCGGGCTGGAAGTATTTGAATAAAAATAAGTTTTTAGAAAGTCGTCCTTGAGTGCCAGGCAACGTTCTCATTTCCCTCAGCAGTTGTAATGGCCTTTTATTCCAAATTCTTATTCAGTAAGCGATTTAGTGACTTTCCTGCCCTCATATTCTTCAAGTTCTTGTACAAAGCGCACTTTATGTCCAAAAGTGCTGTAGAACTAACAAGCAATCAGTACGGCTACATCATCCTCTAAAAATTCTATAACATGATTAACTTAGGTGGTCTCGTTCTCTGTAGGTACCAACTGTGGAAAGCAGCTTCAATTTGAAGAAACCGTACCTTGACATTTTGTCTACAGATGTTCCATATTTTTAGAGACATGTAGGTATAAGTTCAGTGTTGTTGCTGGGTAGATTGTTTTTACCGTTTTCGTTCATATCCACAAGTTTCCGGTCCTCCAATGCGATACACTCACTCAAATGTTTTTTTTTCTTCAATAACCAATCAATTGTCCTTTGTTGAAATGTTTGTGTCGTTTAATACAAAATTATGTAGTGTTCGGAAATCAGCAATACGAATTTCGGTGAGAATGCAGCAGAACAGAAACGAGGAATAGATGGTGCAGAAGAAGTCGAAGGACCATTCATTTCGATAGAATATATTTGTGGTACTTGCAAGAAGAGGCTTCTCCGCGTACGTCAAGCTCAAGGAGAAATTTTGTGGAGCACTTTCTTCCTCTGCCGTAGATACACAGGAAAATGACCATGAGGACGAAAGTGTAGAAAAGGTGCCGTGCCAAAGACAATATGTAATAAACTTTTATACTTTAAAATAAAACAAAATATATGACATGGAGATAACAACAATATAACAAATGAAGTATACATTGCACTTATAAACATTTTCAATGAATACTTAATATTTTTCATGGCCACCAAACATCAGATAGGATAAAGATTTCATGTGATTTCATCAAACTTTGAAACTTCCTGAACTCAAGAATGGATAAGGCCATAAAATAATCATCTGATAATAACATCACATAAATGATTCTTGAGTATTGCAGCATAGTATTCAATAATCTAAAAATTTCATTGATAACATTTTTAATAAGTTTATATTTTCATCCCTATTCAAGCAAGGGTTTTAACTTATGGGAACAAAATAAAAGACCAGCAGTTATAGTTTTCAATTGGACAATATGCCCACCTCGGTAGCGTGGTGGTAGCGTGTCTGCCTCAAGTTCAAGATGTCCCGAGTTCGAATCTCGGTCATTGTGAGTTACATGGATAAGGTTTCTTCCGGGGTTTTCCCTTATCCTGAAAGACGAATGTCGGGTAGCTCTAAGCTTAATGGACCCTGGGCTCATTTGAGCATCATTTCACCCATTCCATTCATCGTCCGATATGACTTAACGTTGGAGGACGTAAGTTACAAAAAAAAAAAAGGAATAATACTATTAAATATGGCAAAGTGGATTTGTAAATTTTAGTTAATAGATGGAAATTAATAATTTCTTCACACTAGCCATATATAGGCTAAGGTTTTTGATAGAGTCAACATGAAAAATTCAATGCCATGGCCGGAATTTGAACCACGGATCTCCTGGTTTTCATCCAGTCACTCTAACTCATTGAGCTACCATGGCCAACATGCCATCCTGACATTAAATTCTCCATTTGACTCGTATATTTCCCTGGTAGACCACTGGGGCTCTCGCATTTGAGATACACCGTTTGTGGCGAAATACTATTGTAAATACTTGAGTCCCAGGCTTCATCATTTAACTCTTATTATTTTAGTTAATTGATAGAAATTAATCATTTCTTCACACTAGCCGCATATAGGCTAAGATTTTTGATAGCTTTTTTTTTTATTTGTAAATGTTTTTCTTCTGAGTATCAAATTTTTGGGGTTCAATTCGTAATTAAATCTTATAGTTAGATTATGGAAGATTTTAATGCATTTATAGCAATTATATTTACGTCATGCTTCCTTCATCTGAGATGACAATTTACTATTAAACATTTTTATAAACTAAAATTAGGCAAGTGAGTCAACCTTGTATATACTTTTCTCCACTTTTTTTGATGAAGACTAGTTTCTGGGAACCTCTTCCCTATCGTCAGCTCTGTGGTTGACTGATGATGCATCCGGTGTCTGCATCTGGCTTGGTGTCGTGCTGCCATCTAATGTCCTGGTAAGTTTATGACGTCATCTACCGTGGGAATTTCAAAATTCATCAAGAGGTCCCGTTTCTTCGTAATAAATATGTTTTCCCAAATCTGTAGTTCCAGATGTTTCTTTGCCTGTTTGATCAGTTCTATTTCTTGTTTTATGTTGTGATTCTCAGACCAAAAGTGATGTGCTACGGCCGACTTGTCCATGTGTTTGAATTTAATATTTCTGAAGTGTTCTTTCATTCTTGTTCCTAGATTCCTTTTGGTCTTACCAATGTATATCTTGTCACAATCCTGGCAGCTCATTTGGTAAATGCCTGATAATTGAGTTTTCGTTGTGCTATTTTTTAGAGGGTGGTTTAGTAAGTTGCAGATGTTGTGTTTGTTCTGAGGGGCTAATTTTATGTTGAAGCTCTTAAATATCTTTTCAAATTTTTTGAAGTATTTTGGATGAAATGTAAATTTATCATATCTGGTGTTTGGGTTTTCTAGTTTTTTTAATGTAGTAATGTCCCTTAAGTTTTTGTTTCTTTTGTGTCTGTAGATCAGTTATTTGATGAAATTTGTGTTATAGTTGTTCAATTCGGCAACCTGGTGTGTGTGAGTGTACTCCTGTTCATATTCTGTGTTTGTTAGCGGAATGTTGATTAATCTGTGAACCAAACTATGCAATACTGCATATTGATGTTGTACTGGGTTGAATGGGTTGCATTTAATGTGATTGTCAATATGTGTTGCTTTTCTGTATGTTCCAAATTGTAATCCTGTTGGTGTTCTAATGATTTTCAAATCTAGAAAAGGTAGCCATTCATCCTGTTCTACTTCAATGGTGAAAACTATGGATTTTTCTTGTAGGTTTAGCAACTTTATGGCATCCTCAGTTAGTCTTCTAGGGACTATAGCAAACACATCGTCGACATATCTATGCCAACATTTGAAAATATGTGGAAAGGCTTTAGTAATGTGTGTTTCCAAATTACTTATGAACAGATTAGCTAGTAATGGTGAAAGAGGGTTACCCATGGCCAAGCCTGCTGTTTGTTGGAAGATCTTGCTGGAGAATGTGAAGCTGTTTTGTTCAATATATAGGATGGTTAATTTGATGTATTCCTCTATTTTATCATCCGCAACGTTGCTTTTGGATAACCAGCCTTTCATCAATTTTGGAATTTTTTCTACGGGTATGCTCGTGAATAGAGATCTGATATCAAAGGACACCATCACCTCTTCAGTTTTTATAACTGTGTTTTCAATTTTCTTTACCAGATCAAATGAATTCTTTATGCTTAGAGATTCAAACTTTTCAAACTTGTCAAATCCCTCAAATGTAGAAAAGTATATACAAGGTTGACTCACTTGCCTAATTTTAGTAACAATGGCACTCCACTTTCTGAAATACTTCTTTTTATTCTATATATTTTTATAAACGTTTGTCATTGTTCAGAATTTTCATTTCTATAAGTGCCTTCAGCCTCTGCTAGCTGTTCTGTGTTTTTCAGCCACTTAAGTCCCATTCCTTTTGCAGACCTCATTTCTAGTTTTCTTTATTGCAAAGATTATCTGCCTGATTTCCTTACCCAAAAAAGCAAAATAACTTCTATGGAAATGAGATATTTAAGACGAGCTGTGGGGAAGACAAGAAGAGATATGATTAGAAATGTAACAATAAGGGAAGAGTAGGGTACACACTCCGTTAAAGAAATATTGGAAAAAAGACAACTTAAATGGTATGGACATGTACTCCACATGTCAGAAGAAAGAAAACCAAACAATATTTAGAAGCAAGACCAGAAGGTAAAAGAATTAGGGGAAGGCCACACATGTTGTATCAGGAACAGATTGAGAAGTTGGGGAAGGATAGAGGGAAAACCATGACAAATGAAGAGAATGATGATGGACCGAGAAAAGTGGAGGAAATGGGTAGAAGAGGGTTGTACTCCACGCTTAACAGCACAAAGGAGTTAGAGAAAGAAGAAGAAGAACCAAAAACAATAAGAGTTTAAATGATGAAGCCTGGGCCTTAAGTACTTAAGAGAGTAAAGTCGCCACAAACGTGTACCTTGAATGCGAGGGCCCCTAGTGGTTTACCAGGGAAATATATGAGTCAAATGGAGAATTTAATGTTGTTGTTTTCAAATGCTAGGCTTTGGCAATGAAGCCATTAGCTCTCTTGCTCTCCAATATTTCTGTGTAGTGGGTCCGGCAGGTAGGGCTTCACAGGTTAAAAGATGTTCTTCAGTCATTTCCTCTTCTTTGTTGCACAGGGGACAATTTGGACTTGTATAAGTTCCTATTCTGTGTAAGTGTTTGGCCAAATAATGTTCCGTAAGTAATCTAAAATTTGCTACTGCAGCTTTCGTAGGATTTCTGGAATAATTTCTGGATTTTTAATTTTTAATTTAATTTCAATTTTTTTCTGGAGAATTTAATGTCATGATAGCAAGTTGGCCATGGTAGCTCAATGGATTAGAGTGAGCGGACGGAAACCAGGAGGTCCGTGGTTCAAATCCCGGCCATGGCATTGAATTTTTCATGTTGACTCTATCAATACAATTGATGTTTTTATTCTTAATATGTTTTTCTCCCATGATAAGTATTCGGGGGTACTGCGCATATCGAATTGAAAAATTTCATTCGACAAAATTTATCATGTCTAATTTCACATGCCTTAAGTCACTTTTTGAAAATACCCTCTGCATCAGCTTTCCTTATCTGATGGAAAATAACACGCATATACCAATGTGTTTCGTTCCATAATTTGTTTATTTGCTGTACTGTAGTCCAGAATAGGGCAATAATGTAAATCTTGGATCCAAAATCATGTTTGCTTCCTTTTGTTATTTGATTATGGGCAATGAGATTTATATTTGTAACATAACCAAATACAGTCATATCCAAATGTTTTTGTATATCTAGGATATAATATTGAAAAACTTGGAGCAATGGAAACAGGATTTTGAGCATACATGCAGTACATATCCAATTATCGGTAGTGCCTAGTTTTTGTATTTATTCCACTTTTACATCAGAAAAAATATAACCATGAATTCATATTTCTTTGATATAACTAAATGCTTTTATTCTTCACAAAAGTTATCTAATTGTATTTTATGTATTTAATAGTCTGTCATGTATTTGAAATTTCAATATGATGTAGAATAAATGAAAACCTTGGGGTTTTAATAATAAACACAAATTCAGTAAAATATAATTCAAATATATTCCTAACATATTCAAATAAATACCAAAAGTATTGTGGTTATTTACAAGTTAAAACAAACACTACATATTCTGTAATAAACATTTATACAGCAAAAGATCTCTTTATTTTATGTGACAGTAACAGTGACATGAGATAACAATACTACAACAAATGAAATATAAATTGCACTTATAAAACTTTTCATGGAATACTTAATATTATTCATTGCCACCACACACCCCATTCCCAGTGACTGGATACTTTTTGGAGAAGTAAACACGCCTTCCTGATCATGTAGTCTTGGCTTGCTGCTGTGTGGCTGGCATGGAGGTTGCAAGAGTAGTGGGGTTTGATGAGGTAAGAGGTAGAACAGTGATGAAATCATTACCCTTGGTTGTTCTTCCTGAGTTTGTGGCTGTAGCGTCGATTAGCATAAAAGCTGTCCATGCTGGCAGCTTGTTTACCTGTTGTCATTACAAGACAGGGCTTGATAAGGTCCATTGAATGTTGGCTGAAGGGGTTTTCTGGCCCACACAGGAATAGAAGGAAATGAAATTGCAGATAAACTTGTGAAACGAGCAACAACAAATGATAGCACAGAAAGCTACAATAGAATCCCAAAAAGCGCCATCAGGAAAAAAATACGAGAAGAAACACTCAAAAAATGGGAAACAGAATGGCAAAACACATCAAAAGGACATGAGACAATACAATATTTTCCCACAGTAGCAAAACGATTAGAACGAAGAATTAACATCAACAAACCTCACTACCATTTTAACAGGACATGGAAGACTGAAAGCCTATTACAAGAGATTCAACATAATGGATGATGCTACATGCACCTGCAACAGAGGAGACAAAATCACAGATCACATCCTGTATGACTGCATCAAATGGAAGGACCAAAGGGAAAAACTAAGGATGCAAATAAACAAGAAAGGAGGGAAATGGCCAGTACATAAATCATACTTGTGGGACAATATCTAAGGGACTTCAGTGAATATGTCAACACAATCAATCTAGAAAGTGTTGAATAACTAAATAAGTAAATTAATTATTCCGTTGTTTAAGGACTATGATACAATGAAGCACAAAATTGTATTAAGTAAATTAATTCTAAAAAACTACAGTGAGTGTGTGAACACAATCTGAAAACACAATAATTTCAACACTTCAGTTAATATGAACAATCAATCTGAAAGCAAAGCAAAGCAGAACATGTAATATTACAAATGTAATGGGACATGTGGATGAATAAAGGATTATATATGTATATATAAAAAAAGGGGGGGGGGTTTCTGTAAGCGTCAATTGAATAAAAAATTTGCTAGTCAACAATGCTGGATGTTAAACACTTAATTTTGGAATGATGATCAGCTGGGACAGGTTTTACAGTTCTCATCTATTCATGTAATTTGAAGGCAAAAGAAGGGATGCCTGTGATTATTTTTTTCTTTTGAAAGAAGTCTGCAGTTAGCCTGATTCCTGTACCATAAGTCACTTCAGCTGCAGTACTTTCATTTTTGGGAATGATGTGTGAGCAAAGATCCATAAAGTACTAGTGAAAGCTTCAGAAACAAATTGTCCATAAGTTGAGCAGTAAATGCAGTCTTCCAAATGGTGGTGCCAGCATTCAATTTTGCCATTTTTCTGCTGGGTGATATCCTGTGATCTTCATGTGGACTACATCCATTGTATCCATAAAACATCTGAAAATTTGGCTTTCAAATTACCTTCCACGGTCTGTAGTGATGATCTGTGACACTCCGAAGTGAGCTTCAACATTAATGTAGCTAAATCTTGACATTATTGGTGGATATATTCCAATGATACTGTGGGTATGCCAGGAAACTTTGCTTCTCTGTTATGTAATGCAGGTTGATGCCCAATCTTTTATTCTTTAAGAGATGACCAAATGAAGTGTTTCCTTATGAGGTTGAATAAATTTTTTACACCAGCATGACACAAATTGTGGATAGATTTGAAAATTACCTTCTGGAATGGCAGAGGTATGTATGGTTGGAGGTTCTCTTGGAATGCATCATATACCATGCCGTTTTGTAATGCAACTCTCCGGAGCACTAGTGAGGGTGTTTGCTTCAACTGTAGGAGTTCATCAGAATATTGAGCTTTAGCGATTTCTTCCACAGGGAAGCTTGACTGGATACCAAAGGAAGAAATATGTGAGAAAGGGACAGCTGAAATGTCTCTGACACAGGTATGTAGTATCTGTATTTGTTATAAATTGTACAATGAAGCTAATATAGGGAACTTGGCGAGGGGAGGCTTTGTCTGGATGCTGTTGAAACATTAAGATCAATGGTTTGTCTGTATAAACTGGCAAGTAACGTCCTTCCACCATGAATTACAGTTGTTTTACTGACTCCTACAGCACATGCAGCAAGAAGTTCACAGTCTTAAGTGAAATAATTCTCGGTGTCTGCGAGCTTCTTTGAGAAAACTCCCAAGGGCTCTAATGGCAAAGTCCGAGGCATTAACCATCAAAACTAATGGTAAATTTTAAAATGGATGAGCCAATAGTGCTGCATCTGCTAGGCTGATTTTCAAGGCATCGAAGGCTTTTCTGTTTTCTTTGTCCATTGGATCTTCCTTTTGTTATTCTTCTTGACATCGTGAATTAAATCAAAAAGAGGGACTTGTTTACTAGTAGAATCTGGCAGAGCTTTCCAATAAAAATGAGGAAGTTCTAGAAGAAGTGTGGGTAGTGGATATCTGTGATTGCTCTTACTCGCTCTGGCAGTGATTTAATAGCTTCACAGGATATAAGATAACCCAGGAATGGCACTTCGGTTGCATTTAACACACACCTACTCAATTTGATGTTGATGTTATATTCACTTAAACTTTGGAATAGCTAGTGAAGATGTTTGTGATGTTCTGAGTTCTCTGATGCCATCAGAATGTCATCTATGTAACAGTACGCAAAGTCCAAGTCACTCAGTACTGATTCAATGTATCATTAGGATGTCTGAGCTGCATTTCTCAGACCAAAAGGAAGACAAAGGAATTCAAAGAATCCAAATTGTCAGATGACAGCGGTCTTGGATACCTTGTCCAGGTGAACTGAAATGTAATGGTATGCTCTGACCAGATCTATTTTAGAGAAAACCCTTTTGCCATCTAATTGGCTGTTGAACCTTGAAGGTTAGTATAGATGCCTATCAGGATTGGTTATGTTGAGTGCACAATAGTAACCACAAAGACGTCAGGAACCACCTTTCTTCGGAACTAAATGAACAGGGCTGCCCAACTGCTTATGCAGGGCTGACAGATACCCATATTGACTATTTGCTGAAATTCTGATTTGGATCTTTGGAATTTGTCAGGGGGTTGCCTACGTGCCATCGCCAGAACTGATCGCCCGATAATAACTATTGTATGAGCAACAGTCTTCTATGGAATGGTGAAATTAATGTTTTCATACAGCAAGTTGAGTAACTTCATGTATTTGTTCTGGTGGCATAACGAACTGATTGTATATTTGAGATTCTAATTAGCATGCCATACGTTGCTAATGTTGTTGAGTCAGTCTTCTGTGTTTCAGTTGAACTAGTAGGTTGTAATGGTGAGTAAAGTCTGCTCCAATAATGGATGATCTTACATCGGCAGCTACGAAGTTCCAGAAAAATTCCGGTGTAAACCTAGGTCGATTGTTAGAAGACGTTCTCCATATATTTTGATGCATGTGCTATTTTCTGCGTAGTTTCCGATTATAAATTTGGCAACGATCTGATTCCGGCAGGAGAATTGCAGACAGATCTGCTGCAGTGTCTATTAAATATTTATATCCACTGGATCAGTCACTAAAAACAAGACGGCGAGAAGTATGTCTCCGTCACCTGCCACTGTTAGTGTAGGACGCTACAGTCTTGACGAATTGGATTTTGGGCCTGGCATTTCCTTGCTTTCGAACTGTATTTAAAATGGTAACACAATGCTCTATTAAGACTGATACGTGAGGTTTGTACAATTCTTGAGCATCGAGAACTTCACGTAAGGAGCGGGAACTGTCTCGAAGAATTGGAACTGATACGTAAATACCGAGAGCTGTCTCGTAATGAACGAGAGTTTGATAGAAGTCCATTGATGGCGAATTTAAGTTGTGGAATCTGTCCCCAAGCAAGAAACATGATCGATGTTCTAACCTGACGCTGGATCTAGAGAATCTGGTGGGGTTAGTTGACTATTACTCTGTTAATAAATAACTGAATCCATGGATGAGAACTCTACAATTTTACTTGCCATTGTAGCTAACGTGTCCAAATCATCCTTACTTACAGCCAATATGAAGCGGGCTGTTACTGGAAGTATTTGAATAAAAATAAGTTTTTAGAAAGTCGTCCTTGAGTGCCAGGCAACGTTCTCATTTCCCTCAGCAGTTGTAATGGCCTTTTATTCCAAATTATTATTCAGTAAGCGATTTAGTAACTTTCCTGCCCTCATATTCTTCAAGTTCTTGTATAAAGCGCACTTTATGTTCAAAAATGCTGTAGAACTAACAAGCACTAAAATCAGTACGGCTACATCATCCTCTAAAAATTCTATAACATGATTAACTTAGGTGGTCTCGTTCTCTGTAGGTACTAACTGTGGAAAGCAGCTTCAATTTGAAGAAACCGTACCTTGATATTTTGTCTACAGATGTTCCATACTTTTAGAGGCATGTATAAGTTCAGTGTTGTTGCTGGGTAGATTGTTTTTACCGTTTTCGTTCATATCCACAAGTTTCCGGTCCTCCAATGCGATATACTCACTCAAATGTTTTTTTTCTTCAATAACCAATCAATTGTCCTTTGTTTGTTGAAATGTTTGTGTCGTTTAATACAAAATTATGTAGTGTTCGGAAATCAGCAATACGAATTTCGGTGAGAATGCAGCAGAACAGAAACGAGGAATAGATGGTGCAGAAGAAGTCGAAGGACCATTCATTTCGATAGAATATATTTGTGGTACTTGCAAGAAGAGGCTTCTCCGCGTACGTCAAGCTCAAGGAGAAATTTTGTGGAGCACTTTCTTCCTCTGCCGTAGATACACAGGAAAATGACCATGAGGACGAAAGTGTAGAAAAGGTGCCGCGCCAAAGACAATATGTAATAAACTTCTATACAGACATATTTACTTTAAAATAAAACAAAATATATGACATGGAGATAACAACAATATAACAAATGAAGTATACATTGCACTTATAAACATTTTCAATGAATACTTACTATTTTTCATGGCCACCAAACATCAGATAGGATAATGATTTCATATGATTTCATCAAACCTTGAAACTTCCTGAACTCAAGAATGGATAAGGCCATAAAATAATCATCTGATAATAACATCACATATATGATTCTTGAGTATTGCAGCATAGTATTCAATAATCTAAAAATTTCATTGATAACATTTTTAATAAGTTTATATTTTCATCCCTAATAAAGCAAGGGTTTGAACTTATGGGAACAAAATAAAAGACCAACAGTTATAGTTTTCAATTGGACAATATGCCCACCTCGGTAGCGTGGTGGTAGCGTGTCTGCCTCACGTTCAAGATGTCCCGAGTTCGAATCTCGGTCAGGGTGAGTTACCTGGATAAGGTTTTTTCCGGGGTTTTCCCTTATCCTGAAAGACGAATGTCGGGTAGCTCTAAGCTCTATGGACCCTGTGCTCATTTGAGCATCATTTCCCCCATTCCATTCATCGTCCGATATGACTTAACGTTGGAAGACGTAAATTTAAAAAAAAAAAAAAAAAAAAAGAATAATGTTATTTAAATATGGCAAAGTGGATTTGTAAATTTTAGTTAATAGATGGAAATTAATCTTTTCTTCACACTAGCCATATATAGGCTAAGGTTTTTGATAGAGTCAACATGAAAAATTCAATGTCATGTTCGGGATTTGAACCATGGATCTCCTGGTTTTCATCCAGTCGCTCTAACTCATTGAGCTACCATGGCCAACGTGCCGTCGTGACATTAAATTCTCCATTTGACTCATATATTTCCCTGGTAGACCACTCGGGCTCTCGCATTCGAGATACACCGTTTGTAGCGAAATACTATCCTAAGTACTTGAGTCCCAGGCTTCATCATTTAACTCTTATTATTTTAGTTAATTGATGGAAATTAATCATTTCTTCACACTAGCTGTATATAGGCTAAGGTTTTTGATAGTTTTTTTTTTTATTTGTAAATGTTTTTCTTCTGAGCATCAAATTTTTGGGGTTCAATTCCTAAGTAAATCTTATAGTTAGATTATTTCAATGGAAGATTTTAATGCATTTATATCAATTATATTTATGCCATGCTTCCTTCATCTGAGATGACAATTTACTATTACACATTTTTATAAACGTTTGTCATTGTTCAGAATTTTCATTTCTGCAGCTTTTCAGGCCTTCAGCCTCTGCTAGCTGTTTTGTGTTTCTCAGCCACTTAAGTCCCATTGCTTTTGCAGACCTCATTTCTAGTTTTCTTTATTGTAAAGATTATCTGCCTGATTTCCTTACCCAAAATAGGTAGCAAATGTTCTATAGAGGTTATCTAGTGACTGAGGTAGTGCATGAAGTTGCTTTGGTATGTTATAAAGCTGCCATAGGTGAGTTTCTTCAGCCGTCTATTTAGGATCATTGTTCTGCTGAAAAGTAAAGCACGTTTTAGACCTAGTTCTGAACACTCATGTACAGATTTTAATTTGAAAATACTTCTACAGTTCATGGTCCATCAGGCCATTGATAAAGTGCAGTCCACCCAAACTAAAGTGCATATATAACATCAGAGCATTACCGAGCATCTACTTGTTCTACTGTAGACATTAGAATTTTTTGATTTTTCTGATCCATCTTGTACCACATCATACATCTGAAATCTGTACAAAAAAATGTAACTTCTTTTCATTGGGAAAAAAGATCACCCTTTTCCAGAACCTATTCCTTATTTTGGTGCTCTTTTATGATATTTGATAGCTTGACCTGATTTCTCATACTTATCCTGAACTTCTTTAATGGCAACCAACCATGATATCCTGCTTCACTGCAAACTGCACACAATGTTGGCAACACACTGTCATGGCATCCCAGGTTTAATGCCAACTACGTGGCATTTAGTTGTACAACTTTTCTATTTCCCTTACGGTAACATCATTTTCTCTGGTCTGTACAATGCCTTTGATATTCTAGTTTCTGGTTGTTTTGCAGTTCTTATGCAAAACTGATCAATTAGCAAATTAACAATTAAAAGAGATTATCAATCAATGTAGTACTAACTAGTTTTCTTGTTTCTTTGCTGGTTTCCCTATGTTTTTGTTCCCAATTTAGTGTTTTCTAGGTGTTTTTTCTCCTGTTGATGACTAGCTCTCCATCTCTTATTATTGGTGTATATAGGTAAATAGGCAATGAGTATTCCTAATGACTAAGGACTATGATATAATGAAGCATGAAGTTAATATAATTTTGAGTCAAATTAGTGCTCCATGATCCATGTATTACTAGTGTTTACCTAGAACATGTTTCGTTAGGCCCTTCCTAATATCCTCAGCTAAAGCGACTGTTGAATTTCGATTTGTTGAATTCCTTAAAGGTGATAGAGGCATCTCTGTTGGTATCTTGATGAATTTGAAGTTCAGGTTCTCTTCAAAGGTGGTGTCAAAATTGTACTGTTTTCCTTCATATTTCTTTATGAATATCTTTTCCTTTGTGGTTAATGCAGTTGGACCCTAACACATTTTAATAAATGGATTTCTTGTTTTATATCATGATTATCATTCCTAAAATGGTAAACTACTGCCAATTTGTCTACTTCTTTGTTCTTGATGTTCCTAATATGCTCTTTTTTGTTTTGCCAATGTAAAGGCTGTCAGTGTCCCCTTAAGATGGAATATATCAAAGGGTACAATCATATAGTTCACATTGCAAAATACCATGGATTAAGTGCGGAATTGGTCAAAACAAAAATTGATACATTTAAAAGACAACAGAGATGCAGACAAATAACTACTCTTTCCCCAATCAGTAATAAAACTTCATACAGATAATTTACATACCATCTCAGAGCTATACCTTTTCAAAAAGTCTTCAAAATAAAAATATTACTTTGGTCCTGCAGAAAAAATTCAGTGTAAAACAGCGTTTTACAATAAAAAGAGAAATCCACAGACAAAAACTCAGATGTGTACCAGATAAATTGCAAAGGCTGTGACGAAAGGAATTTGAACATTAGTCTTAAAGAAAATTTTAGGAACATCAAGAACAAAGAAACAAATAACAGTAGCGTACCATTTTTGGAATGAGAAACATGATACAGACCAAGAAATCATCTATTAAAAGGTGTTCAGGGTCCAACTGCATTAACCAAGTGGGAATGTTGACTAATTCTACATTGATCCCTTCTTAAACATCTACCTCCAAGGAGTTCACCAAATGCACATGCAATAGTCGACATTGGCTAAGGATGTTAGAAAGGATATTCTAGGTAAACACTATCAATATATGGATCATGCAGTACTAATTCAACTCAAAATTATATTAATTAGGTAAATGAATGTTCACTATTTCTACATTGATCCCTTGTTATACATCTACCTGAGATTTATAATCAGCTAGCAAGGAACTGAGCTTCAACACTCAATAGAAAGCAGCAGTTTATAGTCAAAGATATATTATTCTTCCATATTTGTAAGAGTTAACAAAATTTATTGCTGAAAGAGAAAACTATCTCACATTGTATTACCTACACTATAAAATAGTGCTTTGACTTCTGATGGAAATTCACTGCAGCTTTTGCTGCAGTAAAAGTTTCAAACAGTTTGAAACTGGAACACAAGGCAACAATAGTACTTCACTATTGGAATGAAAACTATCCAAGACCCAAATCCCAAACTATTAAAAAGTGTGACGGGCCATAAACAAGCCACACTGTGGGACAAGCTGTGACAGTACCTTGCAATAATAAGAGTTTCTGTGACCTCATTTCAATGAAATGGACATTCAAGGGTTGTAACTTAGCAGTATGGTCCCATCTGCCATGCTTCCCATGAAACAATTCACTTGCTCCATGAATAGTTGCTGAATAGCCTCATTTTGCGTGACGCTCACCATAAATGGCTACTGAGGTCATGTTTCCTCACTCCTTGACAACTCTGTTCTTTGGGGTACTATTAAATTATTTCTATACATCGAAAAAACCCAAAAGATCCATGAATTAAAAGAGATAATCCACGAAGTTGTTTGTAAAATCCAACTAGAATCTTGTAGGGCAGTCAGCAAATGTAATGGAAATAGCAAATGATATGACAAATTTTCATATTCATATTCATGTTTATTGCAACTTAATACAGTGTTTAAAGACAATTAAGATATGTCATTTGTAATACATACTCTCTCTTAAAAGTAAACGATTAGAAATAACAAAATAATCGAGAGATCAAATTAAATATACAAGCTAGTCATAAATGCTTAATGGTATAGAGTTTAAAAATAAATATAATATGCTAAAATCAGTAATAAAGCCTGGTACATAAATTCTTCAATTTGTTTTATTTATTTATTTTGTTGTTGTTGTAATTTACGTCCTCCAACGTTAAGTCATATCGGATGATGAATGGAATGGGTGAAATGATGCTCAAATAAGTCCGGGGTCCATGAAGCTTAGAGTTACCCATCTTACAGGATAAGGGAAAACCCCGGAAAAATCCTTATCCAGGTAACTCACCCTGACCGAGATTTGAACTCGGGACCTCTTGAACGTGAGGCAGGCATGCTCCCACCATGCTACCAAGGCAGGCAAATTCTTTGACGGTATAAAATACATTATCTATTAGAAAGGCTTTTAAATGTGTTTTAAATGTACAGGTTCTAATTGAAGCGGGAAGTACATTATGGAATTTTATTCCTGTATAACTAGGCATATGTTTATGTATGTTAGTGTGCTTTGATATACTAAGATGGCTCACTTTCTGAAGGACCCAATATGTTTTTTAAATTATACTGAACAATACTATTGTGATTATATTTTTATCAGTATGGTTTAAGTTAAAATAAATTGCTTATAGAATAATTAATATTGCTGAAATAATAGCTCATTAATAAATGCCTTATTTTATTTAAAAACTAATATGCTTATTAAACGAAGAAACAACTAATGCATTTCTGTTTTTTGATTGCAGCTGCTCCGCTTATAAAACATCCCAAGTATCCCAGATTATTTAAATATGTGTTGTTATTAGTTGCCTTATTTGGTTTTGTACTTTTATACATAATGTCTACATGTATGGAATGGAAGCTGGAATTAAAACTTTGGTGCAAGGATAAATATGGAAAACTGGAAGTAAATGGTATGTATATTGATTATTATTGTGTAAAGGCATAACTAGTACCTACTGTCCACCAACACAAAGAAGGTCCCTGAGAGGAATGTGCCTCTCTTACACACTGAACGATGACAGCAAATGTGTCTGACAAAGAACATAGGCTACACATGGAGTAGAACCATTAAAAAAAACATGCGCCGTATTCACACAGTATACTAATACCAAGAAGATTTATTCACAAAAGTAGAAGTTTGAATGGTCTGTAATTGAATTGACCTAGGGTGTGATAAACCCTGTGTCGAGCAGGGTGTTGGAACCTTCTCCAATCTCCCTGCATCTCATTCCCCAAGGACTTTCTTTGCTGTGCCAGATAGAATACCTAACTAACAAAATGGAAATTTATGGGTAATTCGTATTAACCTCCAAATTAGCTATACCAAAATGTGTAACAAACTTTCTTAATTTTCTTCTTGCAGCTTTTAAATAGAATTCTAAAATGCATAAATAACTAAAGTGAATTCCAAATAAGAGAGGTTAAAATACAAATCTATTAAGTTATGAATAGAGATATTTTTATTTGGGTATTACTAATGTCCACCTACATAAAATGTTATAATAATCACCAAATGTCCCAGAGTAATTGTCACAGTTTGATATATGTGTACATAAGGTAAATGAGTATATTATAGTTTACCATCTTTTAATTGAAAAAACTATTTGTACTCAGTTTTTAACAAACGGCACCACTGGACTTCACTGTTACTAAATTCCCCCAAACATGCATAATTATCATTTTATTTACATTTGGAAACAAAATTCATTATCAATAGAATCTTTACTAAATATGTAAAGAGAAAATGTATATAATGAATACTTATGTGAATATTTTAGCCAATTTAAATATATTTAGTTCTTTTCATAAATATTTTGTAAGGAATTAGCTTTCTCCTTGTAGAGAATAAAACTGGCTTTAAATTGTCCCTTCACAAATTAATAAAATTATGTAAATCATTTAAACCTGTTCTCTCACTTTAAAATCTGAATAGACAACCACTTTTATACAGTGTATTAGCACCTTTATAGGCTAATTCAGGTTAAAGTTCTTATTCTCAAATATTTCTTACATTACATCATAAAGAAATTGTAGTCTCAACAAATATTAGTATGAGATGTTTTGTAAAAGTAGTTGTAAAGTCTGTTTTTTTAACGTGTGTGCAGTTCCCACTCAAAGGGACCTCAAAGGAAACTACCCTCCCACCCACTAATGACCGTCATAAATCTATCTCCACACTTCAGAAATGGAACACTGACGTTGGGGACCAATAGCAACCCCGATTTTCTGAAAATGACAGTTGCATGTCTACTCCGCGTGGAGTCTCAGTTGCCAAAGTTCCAACTTCCTGTTGTTCTGTTTCATTAGGTGCAAGACGGTGATGTTAAAATGTTGCAACCTTGTAGAAAGGACCGTCAGGAGGAGGGTCCATGTTGTAAAACGATTATGAGGTTTCCTCAAAGAAAGCGGCCGCTGTGCACTTGCGTTGAGTAGACAGAATTTACTGTTTGTGTGCATGTTGTTCAAACATCAAGGATCATTGAAGACCTTTACATCTTTCTTTGTGTTTTATTTCTAGTTTGATAAAGTAGAAATTTAATCACTAACGTCATGCTTTATTTTTATTTCTTATTATACACTGAAAGTTTCCACAATTTTAACTAAAATTCCCATTTAGTTTTGAGTCTAAAGAAATACAGGGCTATTATGAGTGGTAACCTATTTTTGGTCTTTCTTTACTGTGCAAGAGAACCAGGAGCTGCCAGAAAATTGGTGGCAGCAGATATGCACTAAAATCAGTGCCTTATATCTAGGTGAATGCTGGAAATGTTAACCTACTCTTAAAGCAGACTATATCTAGTAAAAATGTTCTTACCTACTTGCCTAAGCTCAGCAGAAGAAACCCTTGCAGTTTCTTACATAATAAGTTCCCATAGAAATTATTATTATTATTATTTTTTTTTTTTTGTTGTAATTTACGTCTTCCAACGTCAAGTAATATTGGGTGATGAATGAAATGGGTGAAATGATGCTCAGTGAGCCCGGGGTCCATAGAGCTTAGAGTTACCCAGCATTCGTCTTTTAAGGACAAGGGAAAACCCCGGAAAAACTTATCCAGGTAACTCACCCTGACTGAGATTCGAACTCGGGACCTCTTGAACGTGAGGCAGACATGCACCCATAGTATGAGGGTTACAACAATACTTACTTTATTTCAATGTATTCCATAAATAAAAATGGAAAACAGTTAGGAGAGAGAAGTAAAGAAGTGACAAACACTTTTAATATTCTGTCATGAAAACTTTTCCTATTTTCATTTAACAATTTGCAGAATCTTGTTGGAGTCATGCACCTTGGAAGATGTTACTTTTTCTGTCAAGTGATCAAAATGTGATCATATATTTCATCTTCTTTATTACTTTATATTAATTTTTTCATTAAAGAAAGTGGGCCTCTTGTCAATTATCACACACCACATTCCAATTTGCAAGTGATAGTGAGACACTTTACACTACATGACTAAGCGAGAAAGCGTATCGACAAAAATGCACAACACAGAGATTTAAATTTAAACACAGAGTTAAATCTCGATATAGAACACAGAGATGTTTATCTCAGCTAATCGGACATACACGGTGAGTCCAGTGTATGTATAGTCTGTTCAGATGTAATCCATGTCTTCTGGACAGCAAATTGTTATACATCGGCCGGTGCGAGAAATCATACAATATAGACACACACAGCTTCCAATTGCTCTATTTGTGTTTCGTAACCTACTGTACATCAACCTACTAATATTTTACTCTTCTATTCAACCAGATAAGACCCGATAAGAGCCGATCACAGCGCTGATCACCTGAAGGTTGTTACGCCTCAACGCTCTGTCGAGTAATACAATAGCACAGGGTTTTCTGAAGCTTAATTTTGATTTTAATGATTTTCAAGGTGATCCTCTAAACTGACACCAGTTGGTCCTGCAGCCCTCCTTTATTGGCCGCCACTGGCACCAATGCTTCTTTGAGCAGATATTGGCAGTCTGAAGTCTCACTAGATGGCGAGGGAAAAACAAGAGGAGAGAAAGACCACAAGAGGGTTGCCATATAAGAACTCTTTACATCATATCAAAATATCAAAATGATTTTATAAGTTTTACATTTGTTCGCTGTTAAATTGGTGTGTAATCTATGATAACTTGAGTTGCCATAGTGCTTTAAAATTTGCATGTACGTATTTTTAAATGTTTAGTATGAATACAAAAGAACAAAGTCACATTTTATCTAAGACAGTCAAAATGTTGTCCATAATCTCCTTTAATAATCAGTTGTTTATTCAACTAAATTTAAGTTAAGGCTAACATCAATGTACATAATTTGTGTATAACACATTTATCATCTTCATCATTCAAGTTTGAACTCTAGGATCCATTCTGTCCCTATCAATCAGTATCTCTTCAGCTCTTTCTCGATAGTCCTAAATTTCTTTTACTAGTTGGAACGTAGTCGGTCACTATTCTAAGCAATCTGTCATTGTTCATCCTCTTTACATGTCATCTCCAGTTGTCTTTATTCTATTTAATCCTTCCTTTTAAGTTGTATGTGTTCAAATTTTCTCTTATTTCTTGATTTGTTTTATGATCTATCAGAGTATACAGCCACCGATCTCAAAAATGTCATTTCTGCTGATTTAATTTTTCTTTTCCATTTTCTGTTTAATGCCCATATTTTGCTTGAGTACAGAAATACAGGGATACACATTGTAATACATATATCATCATAATAAATAAAATTACACGGTACTAAGATGCATACAATGAACTGTAATTATTTGAACAGCTAGGGGACAAAGTAAAAAGGTGATGAAAAATATCATCCATAGTAAATATATGAAATTGTTTCATAATCCTTTCAGAATAGAAGTCCCTAGCACATACAATACCCTTTGAATTTCAGTAATCTATATAATATGTCGTTGGTCTCCAATTTCTTTCAGGTACTTCATACAGCTCTAAAAAGTGTCAGTACAGTCCAAATCATCATATCTGTATCATTCACCCTTGTCTCATGATTTTTCCAAGATTCACCCAGTTGCCTAATAACCCAATCAAATTTTTATTTTTTATTTCCTCCATCCCCAAATCAGTTACCTCTTCTCACGACTGTTCTTTGAAGTGTAACATTACATTAGTTTTTCTTAATGTTAAGTATAATTATGATAAAATTGTTAGTGTTCTGCACACATATTCAACAATGTTTTATTTGTATTTTCACAGATGACAAGAAATATGATGTGTTTGTCTGTTATGACCAAAAGGATGCAGAATTTGTAATGGAAATTTTGGTGTATAGATTGGAGAAACAATTTGAATACTGTTGCTTTACTTATGAGAGAAACAGCTTTGCTGAAGATTGTAAGTAAAACAGGAAATTGAGTTTCCTTCTGATAAGTTCTAAGGAAGTGAAAACTCCAATACATTTATAGCAATCAGATAGGATTATGTTATAACAGCTTTCACTGTAGAGAAATCGATTTCTTTCATTCAGTTTTTTATCTTTCTTTTTTTTGTTAAAGGAAATGTTAGTTGTAACATTTGGTAGCACGTTAAGTGGCATTGAAAAACAGAAAATCACAGAAATAAGCTCAAGATAATAAATAATAATATTATCAAATTTTTAAATTAACAGTCAAATTAAACAAAGTTTAATAAGCTATAGTAATTATTTGTTTAAACAAGTAGTAAAATGTGGAATGGAATTGACTCATCACAATTCAGTCTGTAGATATTGCAAATAAAATGAGTAAAATGATACTTAAATGAGTTCAGATTCTATTGAGTTAAAAGTTGTGACATTTGGTCTTATCAGGATAAGGAAAACCCAAAAAAAAACATTCATTCAGACAACTAAGATTCAAATTATAGCCCTGCAAGTTTTATAGTCAAGAGGCTGCCCCATACATCACAAAGTCAGGCTATCTGGAGCAAAGAGTATAGGAAGTATATAACAACTCTTGATTTAAGCGTAATATTACTTCCTAAGATTAAAAATGTGTAACATTGAGTCCAGAATACAGACCAGCTAATCAACTTTTTAAAGAAAAAAAGTGGAATGGCATGTTCAGCATTCTGAAGGAAAGAAGAGCTGATAGTGTCTTCCAGGAAGGAAGAAGTCTTTGATATTTTTCAGGAAGGAAGGATAAGCTGACATTTGTGAATCAATATTATTTCCTCCTCGCTAATGACCCTATTTTCATTCTTGACCTTTGGGTTCTTCTCAGTACCTGAATGAATTTTATTGCCTTCCTAAAGCACACATTTTTAGGCAATGGTGTGCTTGATTAATAAAAATCTAAAAATAATGTCATATTAACTGAAGTAAACATTGGTAAAACAGGCAGTATTCCATACCAGAAAGGTGGATAGTCACAAAATATCATCTGATCCTCTATTCTATCACTATAAAAAACTGACAGCATCATTGTGCAACAATAAATTGAAATCTGAAATCTCTAAAAAGGGAACTATGCTCTTATCTTTATTTTCTGATGACATCATCTCTGCCTATGTGCCAAAAATTTTGTGCAGAGTAGAGCTGGAAGTACCTAAAAATAAGTCCAGAATATGGAGGAACATATAGACATAACAACATAGCATTATACAGGAGGAATTGCTTACCTCTGTGTGCAGCAGTCTACTCATGGATACGTAAGGAGTGCACCAAGCTGACGAGGGATGTCCAGCAGCTACTTGCAAGTAGTCGCATGTGACACCTTTCAGACTTCAATTTTGGTGATTATACTCTGCAGCAGATTTTTGATGCACAGGCCTCACATAGAACAGAGATGATGACATCAAACTTTCAAGCAAATGCAGGTATGAGCATAGTGATAGTCCCCTTTAAGTTCTAGAAGTTAAATAACAGTATGAAAATGTGCGATTTAACAACACCAAAAGTAATACAACTCAGTGCTTAGGCTTCGGCGGCCAGTGTCCATTGTAACTGGGTCTTCCGGGTAGAACCGCGTCTTTGATGTTCCTCTGGTCGACGTTTCATCCCAACTATGTGGGGCTTCTTCAGGAAGTCCTGAAGAAGCCCCACATAGTTGGGACGAAACCTCGACCAGAGGAACATTAAAGACGCGGTCCTACCCAGAAGACCCAGTTACAAAAGTAATACAAATTCGACAAGAATGAGTGAATAAATATTTTGAAACAAAAGTTTTTCTTCTTTCCAATTGTGAGATTGCCAAAGCATATCAAACACAAAAATTAACATACTAGGTAAGAGAACAAGTATAAAAGTAATATAAGATATTATACTAAGCATGAAGATCATATAATATGTAGTAACAATAATTGTAGAAAGAACAATAAAATCAAAATGAACAATAAACAAGATCAAATTCAAAGGGCAGTTAAAAAGTTTTTTGTTATTTTATTATTTTTGTATTTACATCCTCCAACGTAAAGTCATATTGGACGATGAATGACATGAATGAAATGATGCTCAAATGAGTCCGGGGTCCCTGGAGCTTAGAGTTACCTGACATTCGTCTTTCAGGATAAGGAAAACCTCTGGGAAAACCTTATCCAGATAACTCATCTTAACCGAGATTCGAACTCGGGACCTCTTGAACGTGAGGCAGGCATGCTACCATCTGCGCTGCCAAGGCAGGTCTAAAAGGGTATAGTACATAAAAGTAAAGAAGATATACATTTTATTTGTCATGGAAATAGATATCTTAAATGTGTGTACTTCAATTAAAATTTTTAGACCTATTTTTAATCAAATGAAAAATACCCAAATAAGAATAAGCATATTATCTTTAGAGTTCGCTGATCTAGCATTCATTTATTAGCTCATGCTTTATTTAAGGCTTTATTATATGTGCAGGAATAGTAATTCATAATGTAAAAAATGTCCAAGTTATTCAATTTATATGAAATTTATCATTATTTGTACCTTTAACAGTTTTTATGTAAAGTATAGCTTGGTATGGGCAATTTTATTGAAAATTTAGTGTTACATCTTTGGAAGATATTGAACTTAAATAGGAAGTTGAGTAGATCGAGTCAGACTAAAAAATTCAATGCCATGGCCGGGACTTAAATCAGGGATCTCCCGGTCTCCGTCCAGTCATTCTTAATATTGAGCTACCATTGCCAACATGCGTCATGATATTAAAGTCTCCATTTGGCTCATATGTTTCCCAGTAAGCCTTTAGGGGTTCTCATATTCGAGATACACACTGTTTGTGGAGACTTACTATTGTACTTGAGTCCCAGGCTTCATCTTTAAACCATTATTATTAAATTAATACATATTGCCATGTATAGGCTAAGGTTTTGGATAAATTGAATACTTATCATGCGCCTTATTTTAGCAAGAAATAAATGGATAGTGTTCAACGCTCGCTTTTACTACATATGGCACCACAGGTGGCGACACCGAATGATACATGTGGTGGAGATGGAACACTGGTGCAATGAGATGGGGTGGAGGGGGGAAAATGGGGGAAAATGGGATATTCTGGAGAAAATCCACCCCAGCGCAATATGTCCATCATAAATCTCACTTTGCGGTCACCTGGGATCTAACCTGGGCTGCCTTGGTGAGAGTAGAGAGGTCTAACCCTCAGACATGGCACAGCTCCAAGATGTTTACACACATAAACTTCTTTTTTTTTTTTGTTTTTTTTTTTTTGTTGTTTTTGTTTGTTTGTTGTTGTGTGTGTTTAAGGTTCAAGTAATCTTTAACCGATAGAGAAAGTAGTATTAGTTATGTGGAAGAGAAAGTAAAAGCATCCAATGAATGAAAATGGTTCTTTTATTACAAGCATTTGTGAATTTAAATCTTGTTTAAAGGCATATTGAATGTTCGTTAAATAATTATTCAGCAATTCTTTGGAATTTGGAGAATATGTAATAATAAAAACACTAATTTTTCAGCAATTCCTGAAACATTTGCAGAGAATGTTCGCTTAAGCAGAAGGTTCCTTATGATTGTTTCTCGAGCTGTAGCAGTTAACAATTGGTGCACCTATGCTCTCTCGATAGCTCTAGAAGCCATGTTGAATGATAATTCCAGAATAATCTGTTTAATGCTTGAGGTAAGGAATTATTTCTCATTAAATATAACATTAATGAATTTTACTACTATCATATCTTGAGGTTCCGGTTAAATATAAATTCATTTCATTTATGTCAGGTATTTTGCCATTGTATTTTCTTTCATAGTCTTCTAGTTTTAAATGAAAGATACTTCTCACTTTCCATCACAAACCTAGAAAGTGTTATGTAGTAAGCAGGTAGTACCTAGCATTAATATTTATGAATTTGTTTACTTTCCTCATTTCCTAGTAAAACAAATGCTTAAGCAAGCTCTACTACTCAAGAACTGCAGTATAGCAAGTATAAGCAAAAATATTATGCATTGCACTCACTTCTACAAATTAGTGTTACAAAAGCTTATTATTCTATTTGCTTTTTATTAATACAGATAAAACTTTAAATACTCTCGCTGTAGATCTGAAAAGAATACAGTAAGCCAGTCACTATGTGATGGCTTTCAAATTCTATTGTTTTTACATCAACATAAAAAACAAAGAAATAAAGGAAAAAGAATGGTGATTTGTGGTTGAGAAATGTACAAATGCACACATCCACATACTTGTGCAAAAAACAAAGAAATAAAGGAAAAAGAATGGTGATTTGTGGTTGAGAAATGTACCAATGCACACATCCACATACTTGTGCAAATGGATCTTTTTCTAAAAATGTTTTGATGATAAGATATTACTTATTAAGAACTGAATATATCTTGAGCTACCCTTGAGCTAGACCCTGGGTCCTTTTCTTCAGAGCAGCCCTTCAACACGATTACATACTTTATGTTTGCCCTTTTACATAGTCATTGTTTTCCATTTAGTTTTCTATCTTGTGCTACTTTTTCCTATTTGCCTGTAAATTATTAGCACTTGTTTCAACTTCATATTACTATTGCTTTACTCTAGCTGTATTCACTTAACTTCACTTTTCAATATTTCTCACTTGCACATCACCCAATTTTTTGCATTCCCTTTCCATATAACAAATTCTTTAACTTCACTGGCAGCTTTTTTCTATCCCTCTTCCAGTTAACCTATCACTTCATCACTTTCTCAAATCATCTCCTCAGCTTCTCACAACCCCCTTTTTTAATTGAGATAAAGACCTGTATGTGTCATGGTTTTATTACACACTTAGCTGTAGGAAAACTTGTGACAAACGGGTATTTAAAAGTTGTCGCTATGTGATAGGTTTGAAATTGCATTCTCTTCATATAATCATGGGAGAAAAATTAATGAAACTTAGCATTTCACCATACAAACCAATAATAAATAATATCTTGAAAATGGTAAAAGACACAAAAACAAATGCCTGCCTCAGTAACGTAGATGGTAGCATGTCTGCCTCAAGTTCAAGAGGTCCCGAGTTCGAATCTCGGTTAGGGTGAGTTACCTGGATAAGGCTTTTTTCCTGAGATTTCCCCTTATCCTGATAGATGAATGTTGGGTAAGTCTAAGCTCCATGGACCCCAGACTCACTTGAGCATCACTTCACCCATTTCATTCATCGTCCAATATGACTAGACATTGGAGGACATAAATTACAAAAAAATAAAAAAAGACAAAAAATAGTTTGGCATAACTTGTGTATGAAATAATACATCAGCATTTGTTACATCAGTAACACAAACATGGTGCCAAATCGTGGCTATGGCATTGAATATTTGAGTCTGATTCTGTCTAAACTAGTGCATCATATTATTTTAAGACACTATCTAAATCTGAATTTTTATACACATTATATATATTTAAAATGTGTTAGGGGTATGAGTGTGCAGACTTCAATGGCAACTTCCTGACATTAAGCTGAAACATAATTTCCTGTAACATTTTCCTCTGAACTGCAACCATGCATCAATAAAAAATAAAATTGATCAAAGAAGCGATTATGAATATGTCATCAAGCCTTTATCATTTACTTTTGCAATTAGGTTAAGGAGGTAGAGCTAGAAAAGATAAGATATTTGGTCTTTACCATTTGTTGCTAAAATAATTCGTTAGTTATAAAATGATAAGGTCAGGAATGTAAACAGTGGAACTACCTGCTGTGACACTTGGTACAACATTATATCCTGACAATGTTTCAGATATGTCTAATGCATTCAGAACTATGGCAGTCTTTACAAATCAAGAAAGAGTATGCTTCTTGCTTATGGCAAAGCAGATTGGAACATTCAAGAAGTACAGCACTTGGGATTAAGTTTCCTAATAGAATTTCAAACCCATAGAGTCATATTAAAGAGTCCACTGGAGCACATTTTTGAGCATCTACTGTAATTGGACATCTTGTTGATGTCACAGTTATTGACCATTAATGAACTTTCTGTTTAGCAAATATATGACTTTCATTTAATTTTACACAATGTACTCGAATGAAATATTTCTAAAATTAACAGTTGAATCTGCTATCTTTGGTCATCACTTCATCAGACTATATCATATGTGTAGATTTTGCACAACTCTTAGTTTAGATCTTGTTAATATGACTGAACAGCTTAAAATGAAAGCACTCCATCCCTTGTTACTATTATTATTAGCTGATAAACACACAGGAATGGGATGAACTTAGCTTTCAAGCACTGGCCTTGGGTAGAACTTCACCTGTTGCAAGTGTGAAAACACACCTGGCTGCAAACCAAACAATAAAATTAAGCTCTGAAATCCCCACCCCCACCCCCACCCCCACCCCCACCCCCACCCCCACACCCACACCCCACACCCCACACCCCACACCCCACACCCCACACCCACACCCACACCCACACCCACACCCACACCCACACCCACACCCACACCCACACCCACACCCACACCCACACCCACACACACACACACACACACACACACACACACACACACACATATATGCGTACTTTTGTGGTAGGGTGACATAGGGGTGATTATTCAACTCTAGAGGGAGGAATGTTATTTTCCTCATAAATACATTTTGTCAGATTTATGCTTATTTTTCAGGAAATCCCCTGGTACAATTTAACTAATGGAACAAGTGATAACCAAGCACTCATGCAAGCTCTAAGAGTTATTCCTAAAGTTCCCTGGCAAGCTGCTTCAACTCCACCCCGTACTAAACACAAACGTAAGAAAAATAATTTAAAAGATAAAATAATTGATCCAAGAACAAGCACTACTGGAAGTGTGCGATTCTGGAGAGCTTTACGTCTACATTTGCCTCCAAGGAGAGTTATTCAACGAATGATAGAATTTAAGCTGTAGAAATAAGAAAATTATTTTTTGTCCTTTTTGCTGTCAATAATTTACAAACATTAAGCAATTGTTTATATGAGAAAATAATAAATTTGTAAAGCTTTATTTTTATTATTATTGTATTATTGTATTGTGTAATAAATACGACTCATCTAAAAATTAATAATTATTGTAGCTGTTTATAGTATTAATCCACATTAACCTTATATTGTTATGATCTTGGAAGGAAAGTATATGTTGTTTCAATATGAATTCATGCATAAAATTGAAATGCGTCTTATGCATTCATACTGAGATATGCAGGATAAATTATAATGTTATGACTTTAAAAAAGATGGAGAGAGAAAGAGAGAAAGAGAGAGAGAGAGAGAGAGAGAGAGAGAGAGAGAGAGATGAGAGAGAGAGAGAGAGAGAGAGAGAGAGAATATACAGTCATTGCATATGTAAGTGAATGAGAGATTGAGGAGAAGACGAGACGGAGAAAAGGGACTTTTATCCAGTGGTGGCTGGCAATGAAGAACCATAGGATGGTACCTCTCACATCAATACCACTCCAAATATAAAATAAAGAATCAGGTACCGTAACCTATACATTTCTACATTCCAATGAAATAGTTTTGCAACACTCACATTTGTGTATGCTGTAAGTTTTCACTATCTGTGTTTCACTATCAAGTTCATGTCAATTTTCTATATTTGTAGGCATTGCTGGAGGAAGAATAGTTTAAGGGAACTAGTTCATGAGAGATGCAGAGTTGTAAGTGAAAACTGGTTGGGTCTGAGGTGCTTTGATATTGTTTTTTTTCTTTCCATATGGGTCTTTCCATGGGAGTCATTCAAATTTACTGTCACTGTCATATGAAATGTTTACTCAGGCCTGTCTAAAATGGTTTATGTGAGCTGATTTTACATTAAATTCTTAAGGTATAGTAGAATAGAATGGAATAAAATAGAATAGAATACCATTTATTCATACAATATTTTATACACATTACATATGTATTTTTCTTAATCTAGCTGTATAAATTGCCTGGTGCCATCTTTTACACTAGCTAGTTCAGCTTGCTTGGCACCCAGCCTTCTGGCATTGCTAAGTAGCATAATCACCACTCTGTCATCTACTCTAGTTTGCTGTCTTCCCTTGTTGTCCCATCATTTTTCTCATCCACTTCTCTTTAGCTTTCCAGAACAGGATCCCAATATTTCTGTTTCTACTTTCATTTTTCCAGTTAACCATTTTTATAGCTATCAACTCACTTCGCATCTTTTCCCCATTTCTTCTCCCACACTTTCTGTCTCGAGACTGCTTGTTCTTTGAACTCTGTCAGAATATGAACTGTACTTTGTTTCTCCACATAATTCACATATTCCTATCCTGCTACCTTTTAATCCTCTTAAGAACATTGATCCACTTCTTATCCAAGTTATTCCTTCCCTCTCCAGCCTGTTACATTGTTCTACATATCTTTCCCCCTTTCTCTCTTTATTATTCTATAAAAATTTCATATTTTTGTATTGATTAGCCCTCCCCATATCCCTCATCTTTCTGTATCCTCCATTCGGTTCTATTTTCCAAAAATCTGTTGTTGTTGTTGTTGTTCTTGTTGTTTTCAAATGCTAGGCTTTGGCAATGAAGCCATTAGCTCTCTTGCTCTCCAATATTTCTGTGTAGTGGGTCTGGCAGGTAGGGCTTCACAGGTTAGAAGATGTGCCTCAATCATTTCCTCTTATTTGTTGAAGAGAGGACAATTTGAACTTGTATAAATTCCTATTCTGTGTAAGTGTTTGGCCAAATAATCATGTTCCGTAACTAATCTAAAATTTGCTACTGCAGCTTTACATGGGATTTCTGGAATAATTTCTAGATTTTTAATTAAAATATTCCATTTTTTATTTTTGACTTTGTTAGATATTGATTGGTTTTGTTTATTTTTATGTTTGCTTTTGATTAAGCTTTTTATGGATGTAAAGGATAAGTTTTTACTTTTGTTCTGAACTAAATTTGCACCTTTTTTTGGCAAGAAAATCAGCTGATTAATTTCCAGCAATAACACAATGTGCAGGTATTCACTGTAATATAATTCCTTTCTGTAGTTTTTGAAGTTGTTGGATCATTTTGTGACATTCTTTAATTTGGATTGACCTCATTTTATATGAACGTGTTGCACATAATGCTGCTTTAGAATCAGAAAGTATGACAGCATTTTTGAATTTATCTATTCTGTATAGAAGGTGTTGGAGTGAAATATGAATAGCCGTTACTTCTGCATCAACATTTGTTATGTGGTATCCTGCTGGTTGATAGAACGAGAACAGTGCACACTTAATTCCTGCTCCTGAGTTGTTGTCCAAGTTAGATCCATCTGTGTAGATATGTAACCATTCTTCAGGTGCGTATCTATTGATCACAGTTTCTAATGCTAGTGCTTTTAGTACAGGTTTGGAAGTTTCAGATTTTGTAACTATTTGTTCTAAATCTAATTGAACATTAATTGGTTAAAAAGTCAGTGGGTTTTCTTTGATTAAAATGTTTTCTTTAGAATTAGGAAGATTCAGATTTGTTTTTAATTCCATAACTTTGTGTAGGAAACTTGTTTGTGTTTTTATCTTGATTGGTTATAGTAATCTTTTCTCCCATTTTTTTGTTTTTAACCGCAACATTTTTTCATGTTGTATAATGCCTGCTCCTCTAAAGTTAGATGTATTGGATAGTTCCGAGTTAAGGCTTGCATTGCCTTTATTGGAGTTGATTTTGCTGCACCGGTTATTAGTCGCAGGGCCTGATTTTGGCATACTTCTAGGTGATTTATGTTAGAACTGTTTGCTGTAATTATTACCTCTGCATTATAAAGAAGTATTGGCTTGATGAATGTTTTGTATGTGGTGTTCAGTGTCTCCTGATTACTGCCCCACTTGACTCCAGCTAACCTTTTCAAAATTGAAAATTTTTTTGTTGATTTGTTTACTACTGCTTCAATATGATGTCTCCAAGATAATTTTGAATCAAAAATTGTTCCTAAATATTTTGTTTCATATGTTTGTTTCAGGTTTGTTTTCTTGAACTGCAGATTTAGTTTAGGAGCTTTCTGTTTTAAGCTAAATTTTTGGAATGTTGTTTTATCAGTATTTATTTTCATCAAATTGCTGTCAGTCCACTTTTCCAAAGAATCAGAGCCTTTTCCATTGAAATTTTGTATTTCTCTATTTGTGGGGAAGATGTCCACATGATCATGTCATCTGCAAAAAGTGCTGTCTTTATTTCTGTGTTTGATACAGCCGCGGGAAGATCATTGATGTAGATGTTGAACAAGGTTGTACTCAGCACTGCACCTTGTAGTAGGCCCATTTTTATTTGTTGGAATTTGGATGTACTGTCATTGTATTTTGTAGCACAGAAACATTGAGAGAGAAACTGAGTGATCCATGCCTAGTTTTGAAAGTTTCTCAAGCAGTTTATGAATCGCATTTTTTTTCAAAATCAATGAAAACTGACAGCGTATCTTGATTTTTGTTGAAAGATTCTTTGACATCTTGGGGTAGTTGAATTGTATTTTATTTAGTAGATAAGTGTTGTCTGAATCCTGTTTGAGCAGTTGTTAGTATGTTATTACTTTCTAAGAACCAATTTTGCCTTGCTGAAATCATACGTTCTGCTGTTTTTGCAATGACACTTGTTAAGGAAATTGGTCTGTAATTATTTATTTTGTCGGGTGCTTCGTCTTTTTTTTAGAATAGGAATAACTATTGCTTTTTTCCACTCTGTGGGTACAGTAGAGGTCCATGAAATATTAAATAATTTTAGTATTACCCTTCTTCCCTTTGATCCTAGGTGTTTCAGAAATTCAGCATGTATTTTATCTGGTCCAGGAGACTTTTTATCTTTCAACTCATGGATGGCATGATTTAGTTCCCTTATGGTGAATTCTTTGGTGAATATATCATTTGTTTGTTTTCCAAAAATCTTCTATGTGGCTATTTTCTATTCTCCACATGTCCCTCATTCATATATCTTCCACAGTTTTTTTTCTGCTTCCCATTTAAAAGGTAGAAGCCAAACAAAGTGCAGGACAATGATTCCAATGTTTGCACTAAATGATCATTAAAATGTGTACATTTTATCTGTATTTAAAGTGCATGTAAGCAATGTAACAAATAACATAAAAGCAGAAAATTAAGGTCAAGTTAAGAGCATAATGTGTAGAACTCATAACTATGGGTCATTTTTTAGAAACATTCCTAACATCAACAATATAGTCAAAGTTATCATAACAACAGACCTCTCCCATTCAATTGTTTTTTCAGATCAGAGGAGTATGCCGGACCTAAGCTCTTGAAATTAATAGTATAGTTACAATTTGCACAATCAATTTTAATACTCAGCAATACTCTGAATTTAAAGACTCAAGATGTGCATTTAATTTAGAGGCCCTTTGTTAAAAATAGGGGGGGGGGGGAGGAAAAAGAAATGAAAGAAAGAAAACCTCTCTCTTATTCATCCCAACTATCCTTCATGAAGAAAAGGTTCTGCTCATGCCCTGGATCAAAGCAATAAAACAGTTATCTTTTTAAAGTATGCCACACATGCTTTCTTTCACATGAACACTGTTTTTAAATTTTTATATACCAGTATTGACTATAATGCATGTTATTTGCTATAATACTGTTAGAATAGCATGGTGAATAGATACAATAATGTGTAAGGTGTAGAAATAAATTAAGATAGTCTAGCAAAACTACTAAAAAAAGGTAGGTACTTTATGATAAAAGATTGAATTGCTTGGCAATTGAATTCATCTGGTACAGAACAAGAGGAGTATACAGTGTCTAAGGAGGTATTAGATGCTGCAAATATTCATATTCCTATCTTTATGTGCTCAATGAGAGTATACCATCACCTATTTTTGAAATGAGAAAATTGTAAATTATAATGACCTTATATACAAAATCTGAAATACAAAATACCTGTTATGCAATCTAAAGTTGAGAGTTAAGGCTGAGGATAGTTTGCCTATGTATGTGTAAAGTCAGTTAAGTCAAACAACTATGAGAAAACAAAAACTGAAATTTTTATCAGTTATATTAAATAAAAAATTAATATTTAACTAAGTATATGTCAATGTTGAGTTCAATAAGTGTACAAAATGATTGATTGTTCCTCTTTAATTATTATATGAAAATATACATTTAAAAATTAGCAAAAACAATAACAATAACAATAAACAATGTACTTGGAAAAGGATACTTAACCTTTATTTATTCAGGCTTTTTATATATTACTCAGATGTCTCTTTTTAATTATATTGAAATAAGCTATAATTTAAATATAATTATTAAAGAAAATGACACTTTTAACTTTGAAAAAACACAAATTGTATTTTTTTAAATCCAAAAAGTCTAAATAGGCTTTACCATGGCTGAGTGGTTAGACCGCTTGGCTGTTACCAAGGTAGCCCGGGTTCAATCCCAGGTGACCGCTAAGTGAGATTTGTGGTGGACAACATGGCATTGAGACGGGTTTCCTCCAGGTCCTCCGGTTTCCTTGTCAGTGTTCCACCAAATGCTACATCATCTTTCCTATCATTCATCTCGCCCTCATATATATCATTCACTTACTTCACCTTCACACCACCAGGCATTGGGCTGATCCTCTATCCTGGTTCTCTATCATATCCCAAAGCTTCGGTTTCACAGGCCCGACCTTCAAAGGGATAGAGGAACAAGAATCCCCTAACACAACGATAGTGGTACAACTAGGGAAGTTGAAGAAGAAGAAACAGTCTAAATCTTAGATTAGTCTAATCTAAATCTTAGATTCTATTCTTAGCAAAGCATTCAAAGCATTATATGGACATTGTTAAACACAATATTTAAAATACTTGCAATTTAATTTCTGCTTCAATTTTATTTACGAGAAGACATTTTTAAACATTAAATAAAGATTTCTATTATTGTATTTTTAATGTACATATTATAAATCAATGTAAAATGTTATTTTTAATAAAATATTTACCATTTTTATGAGTACACTGCATTTTATGAACTTTAGAAATTTCAGAACATTTAAATCTGTAATGTTAAATGCACTAAATCACACGGAATACGGACAGCAAAATGTAGTTTTATAATATGTGTAAGGTAGCTATAAAATAGGAATGAGCATTAGGCAGGGCTAGGCATGGCTGTTCTCTCGCTACTAGCCAATGTGATGCATCCAACGTTGTACAGTTAAGCACGTATACTGGCTCGCTTTGCCGAACCATACAGGTAATTTCTTTGCACGCTCTAAAGATACTTACAAAGTTATTTTGTTTTTCCCATGTTACGGAGCTATTTTTTCTGAGGATTACTGTCCAAACCCCATGTTTGTGGTACAATTGGTATCGGAGATATCGAAAGACAAGGCACCCAACTAGAAAGAAAAGAATCATTAACTGTCAGCGAAGGAAAGCACACATGTGCTATACTGCAGTTGCATTTTGTACCTTGCATTCAATGAAGTGGTGATCTTTTAAGAGTGCACACGTGCTTTTCAAAGCTAGTAAATATACCACTTAGCAAGCCTAGTACTGTTACACCTAGTAGTAACTGCGTAACAACTCATAAGATTTTCCATAAGCAGGCTAGAAATATTCTTGTTAATGAATATTCCTTTTTCAAACAGTTGTCAACTAAAGACAGTTTTGAAAGCACAAATTTCGCTCTGAGTAGAGAATTAATGTTACAAGCTTGTCATGTGAGTGCTCATTCTGTGATGATCATTGTTAAAGAAGGCAAACAGTTTACCAAATTAAAAGAGTTCCCATATTTAGATCTCCAGGGAAACATCAAGCAGCTAAAAAAATGTGTTATCAACTTAGACAATTTTCAAAAGTGTGTTTTACATAGAACAATTTATGGTTTATATGACAAGGGTGAACATCCAACTGCCATTTGGCTGACCAATTTAATGAGGGGTAAAATAGAATATACAGATTCTGTATCTTCTATGCACAATATTGTCACCCAATTATCGGAAAGCACGACCAACTGGCAGCTGGGTGGGGCACTGGAGGCATTCAGGCCATGCCTACCCATTTATCTTGTGGCGCTCACTAAGGGGATGGTTAGAAATGTATCACGAGTCACTGTACCATTTCTTTCCCCTCCCCCTGACGTCTGGAACAATTGGGATGATTGTCCCTAGCTGAGAAGCTTCGAGATGCAGCGATCTGCCTATATAAGCGTCGTGTTGGACAACTCAGGCAGCTCTCAGTTCTTAGTCAGCTCTAGAGAGAGTCGTACAGCAAGTTGCCGAGTTGCGAGTGTTACGTAATTGTGAGTGTTGCGTAATTGTCAGTGTTACGTAATTGTGTGTGATACATGATCCTGCTGTGATTTGTAAGAGTACCAACTGTAATTCAGTGGAAATAAAGAACTATTTGTACTTCTGTAACTTGGAATTTTAATTCCACGAACCCACAAAGTCACAATATTCTGAAATCTGTTGGGTTCAAATATAGGAGAACTAATGATGGTCGCAAATTTCAGCTTGAAAGAAGCGATATTGTTGCTGCAAGACTAAAATTTCTTATCACAATATGCGACATTAGTACAGGTGATTCATGGTACAAAAATGTTTCATAAATATACATTCATATCTTCCGTATTTATTGAGTATTTCAATGAAACAAAAATTGGTTTAAAGTCCATTACAGGCAGTATACAAATATAGCATCATTAAAATAGAAACTATATTCTAAAATTGTTGAAATGTCACTATTTTGTTTCACTGTATCAAACAATTTCTTTCTTCAAATGCATCTAATTTGAATAATTTTGTTTTGTGTGCACATGAACGACAGCTACGTAAGCAAATTGTTCTCCAGTTCAAGGTTTTAATGTTCAGATTATGTGATAATCATTTTATATGTTCTCACACACATGCTGAAATATTAAGCGAACTTCTCTGTCAGCATCTGTATGACACTTGTGAGGTGGATTTGGCGAGACAAAAACAGATACATCTTCCATCTCTGTCGCCCGGTAGCCATGGAACTGGCAATGCCAAGACAGTACAATATCCGTGTTGGCTCAACCCATGTTCATTCTTATTTTGTAGCTACTCTAATCCAGATATTTTGTACTGAATCTATGCTGGATTACAGGTCTCTTACAAGGGAACTATCACTATATTCATACCTGTATTCACTTGAGAGTTTGATGGGATCATTTCAGCTCTATGTGGGGCCTGTACCAAAATTCAGGTGTGGAGTAAAGCTGGGAGCACCTGAAAATGAGTCCAGAGTAGGTAGCATAGACATAACAACACAGTATTTTACGGGAGGGATTGTTTATCCCTGATAGGTAGCAGAGCAGCCTACATGTGGCATATGTAAGGAGCGCTGTCTCCCACACACAGAAGGGAGCTGAGGGATGTCAACAGCTACTTGCAAGTGGTACCATGCAGCACTTTCCAGGCTTCAGTTTTGGGCACTGCAGTTGTGCTCCATAGCAGAATTTTGGTGTACATGATTTATATACAGCAGGCATTATACCTAAACTATCAAATTTTCAGGTGCACAGTGGTGTGAGCACAGTGATAGTTCCCTTGTTAGAATTATCAGCAGAAACAAGAAAGCAGCACAGTGAAAGTCCACAAACTGTCTTTGCTACAGATGTGAGTTTGGGTTACTTAAAACAGGTTTCAATTTAACAGTTTCTCCTTCTAAAGCTGATGGGTCTGAAAACCTCCATTTTTACAGCTTGTTAGAAAGAATAATTCTCAACAGTTGTATCCTTATAATGGAGATACTGAATTTCTCTCCAAATAATGATCTTTGCTCGTGTATCAGTTCTTTGTAATACCATATCTTTCTTGATAAGCAATGGAAAGTCATGGAAGTCTGTGCCATACATTTCTGGTACATGAAGTTGTGTTTTTCTCACTATAGCATACACAATTTGAGCCTAGTCATTCAGATGATCTATTAGTAGTGCATATGACTTCCTTTTCTTTTGAATCAAACTGTCACTTTTCCAGGATTAAAAATTTACAATCAATGAATGGTCAAATTTAGATTATTATGATTAGCAATTGTGCATATTATAGTCATATGGCATTATTTTGTACTCGGAAGGAATCATAGTATATTATTACTTGGTATATATGAGGTGAAAGTCCCATTAGAAGCTATTTCGCAGTTGTGTGCTCTTAAATTACATATCCAAAGCTGCCTTTTGTAGAATAGATTAAACTGGTGATAGCTGGCATTGGAAGGCAATGTTACAGGTTGAAAGCAATTATCCTTGCCAAATTTCCATAAAAATTTTCTCCTCATAAGCTAAATTTGTCTTATCATCCTGTTCCTGCCATTCCTGTTGTAAAACTTATTTGTAATTAATTATTAAACATTCAATTTTAGCACCATAATAAGGGAGAGCAGATACTTGGTTATCTGTACAGGATGTATACATATATTCACCTTGAATGCAGTGACCTAATTAGTTGGATGGCAGACCATAGACAATATCACGCGTCCATGAGGATATCAACAAACAGGGATGTCAACTCCATGTGTATGTATATAACAAAAAGAAAGAGAGCTATTAATGAATGCTTTGGTCATCACCCTCTGATAAATTCATTTTCAACGGGGTCTTGTCATACATGGTACATCTATATTTTTAATTTTTTAATTTGGTATTCATATTTAATTTGGCATATTTGGTATTCATTTTATGTAAGACAGATTCATAAATTCTATGTCTCACATGGTCCTCTGGAAATTTGATTGGGTCTTCCTTGCAAGGGTCTGACAAAGTAATGTGATTTGGTAAATAAAGCTCCTCTGACTTTTATTTTGTAAATGCCTCTTGTAACCGGATATGAAGAGGAAATGGTTCTTATCTTTTTCTAGTGTATTAGTTCTTCTTAGGACATAAATACCTACAAGAAAATTTTCAATTTTGGATTGAAAACAGTGATATTAAAGCAGTATATGATAGCATATTGTAGTATTGCTAGTAAATCAGTTTATCTAGTAAGATATTTTAAATCATAAGGCAAGAGTTATTAATCAAGGCTTTGCGGGTGATCAGCCATGTCAAGTTAATGAAAGTCAAGCTTTTGGCCATGATGTATACAATGGCCAAAATCTTGACTTTCATTAACTTGGCATGGCTGATCACCCACGAAGCCTTGATTAATACTTTAAATCTTACATGGAGAAAAGAACCTGCAGCTAATATATTATGGAGTCATGTATCCACATATGTTGTATGGTGTAGAGATCTGGGGTGGTGCTGCTGAAGTACATATGAAAAGATTATTTCTTCTACAAAAAAGGTGTATAAGAATAATGTATAATCTCACATCAAGAGAATTTTGTAAAGAAACATTTTTTCAAAATAACACATTAACATTATACCTACTCTCTGTATGCATATCATGTGATTTTGATCATTAATGGTAATCAGTTAACAAAAAATAATGATATGTACTCTTACAGTACAAGAAATAAAACTGTTTACCATAAATCTACAAATGTTAAAAAGGTATCTGACAAAGATGCCAATGTGATGGGAATTAAAACTTCATAATACATTCTCTGCAATGCTAAAAGTGTTAAATGGCATAATATTTAAACAGTGACTGAAAAAAGTTCCTTATATTCAAATGCCTGTATAATCTTAACAAATTATAAATAATTGCTTAACTATAGTATTTTTATAAGATTAAAGCACTGAATATAAGCTATATGTATTTAATCTGTACAGATGAAGTCAAATTTCTGTAAGAATTTGAATGTAGGAGAGTGCTTTACTTTCATGTCTTCAGCCATTTGTGACCGACTTTTCTAAATTATTATTTCAATGAATGCTGGAATTTCATCATACATTTCATAAAAACATTCTTTGCAGACAGGTTCACATTTTCCATTAATATTTATTTCTTGTTTGTCATTGATCTCTCTAAATTACTGCTTATTAGCCTTCTGTTCTTATACCTACGGATGACCTTAACATTTTTGATGGCCATATGGGCTTTTCCTAATGGCCACCCCCTCCCCCCCCCCCACGAAAAAAAAAAAAACCTTAACTTTTATCAAATTGGAGATGCACAGCACTCTTGTGAAAGCTTCCCAAACTTCCATTCATGAAGTAGTTGTTTACTAATGGCACTGGGAATTAGTTGATCTACATCATTTTTCCCCCTGGCTTCCCAATATAAAGTCTGTAGGGTGTCACTTTTTGGGAAGCATGCCTGTGTTGTAGTCCATTTAGCATTACCCAGGGAACACCACATGGAGAAAGACTACCATGAAGTTCTGATCTACATTCATCTCAGTTTTTCTTTACATTTCATTCTACATGTTATAATTGGTTTTAATAGCCTTTAACCTGTTTTCCTGTTTTAATTGTGTATTTTTGTCCTGCCTTGTGTTTCTTTCCTTCTTTCTTCTCTTACTTTTATATCACTCATTTTCCCTCTTTATCACTAAAGTGTGTGTTAAATTAATTTATTTTCATTTTTCTTGAACTTTACATAACACATCACACTGATTGAGTACATATTCTTTCAAAAAAGTAAGTTACAACAGCTGAGCTTCTTTGCTAACTTTTGTAATGCTTATACATTTGTTCTTGAAGTATACGGTACTTTGGTGTATCACTTTCACTCCTTATTTTAGTACCTGCCCATTCATTTTTTTGTTTTCTGACTTGTGTGATACAGTCTTTCTTAGATATCTTTGTTGGACTTCTTTATGTCTACAATATCATTGGAATTTGGATGTGGACTGAAATAATTTGGATTGAAATTAGGATTCTTGCCACTGTCGTCTGAATATTTAATAATATGCCTTTCTTAGTGATGAAAATATCCATCGTTGTCCTTTATGGATGTTATTAAGAGTTTAATATTTATCCCATAAATAAAGGATCTTCCCATTGGACAGTCCATGGAGGATGTGATGTAAGTCTCAAAATGTCCTGACTTACACAAGTATGCACACTTACTGTAAAATACTGAGTGCCATATCCCTGCTGTACAGTTAATAGTGATTTGGCCAACAGTATACAAAGATGCAAATTTCTTTTTTCAGTAACAACATTCTGTAAACTAAATTTGCCTATTTTCTAGCTTAACTGACTTTACCACACATTCCAACATAGTTATTGTTGAATTCAAACTACTAAAAACATTCATATTATGGATAGAGTAAACATGAAATATTCAATGTCATGGCTGGGATTTGAACCACGGATCTCCTGGTTTCCGTCCAGTCACTCTACCCATTGAGCTACCATGGCCAACGTACCATATGGTTTACCGGGGAAATATACGAATCAAATGGAGAGTCAGGACGGCATGTTGGCCATGGTAGCTCAATGGGTTAGAGCGACTGGACGGAAACCAGGAGATCCGTGGTTCAAATCCCGGCCATGGCATTGAATTTTTCATGTTGACTCTATCCATCAAAAACCTTAGCCTATAAATGGCTAGTGTGGAAAAATGATTAATTTCCATCAATTAACTAAATCCATATTATGTTTAACAAATACAGAGAAATATTTAATGATAGAGCTGAATGTCTAGAAAACATTGTTACATCAAATATTGTAATATCTGAATATTAAGTAATAATTGTATTAAAATGTTTTTAATAATAAAGGTAAACAGTACAAATCTTAAGTTGTTTAACAATATTGCATATGAAGCAAAACCTGAATATCGACTGTTTTTCTTCATTAGTTTATTTTTTAGCCCTTAGAAGCACAATCATTAAGTAGCATTAGAGTGTGTATAATAACTAAGGTAAAGTCTTAAAAGTTGTTTAATAATATGATGTTTGAAGACAAACCAATACTAATTTTGATTTTTCTTTTATTAGCTTTTTTAATGTTAGAAGCATATGAGAATACATTTTATTAGGTAGTCATAACTGTTTTGGTTTAGGTACCATGTAACTTTTCAAATGCATACATATTATACATATATTTTTATAGAAAGAAAATTTGCTGTATAATACAATTTTGATCTGTTCAAACACAATTTACAAGTTTTAGAGTATAATTTATAGACAGTGCTTTCTGATATTCATAAATAGCTCTACAATTATTGCATAGAAATATAAAATAAAAATGCTGTTAATTTGATTCATACTATATATTTTCCTTACTTCCATTTGCCTATGTATTGAATATTACATTGCTGAATCAGATGGATTTAAATAAATATAAAGTATCACAAAGGGAGGCAGTGCATTCTGTTCAACCACTTTTAGGAGAACCTTAGAATTCTTTTCAACACTAAATTTGGAAGAAAAGAGTGAAATTAATATTACACCGATAGGATTAGGGTTGCCAGATGTCCTAAATTTCCAGGACAGTCCCGGTTTTTAATAAAAATTTCAGTGTTCTGAATAATGCTTTTGGGATGCCTATTTGTCCCGGTTTTTGTTTCTCATTTGAAACAAAATAATTTTGAGCAAATTAAGGTTAATTTTTTGTTTTTGGTCTTAAAAGGTGTTGAAGTGAAAAGTGTTATTATTGTTACTTTGCATAATAGGACCCACTCAAGTGGAAACTGATCTGTTACACCTGCATCTTACTAGTTTTGCATGCCATTTCAGCCTTCAGTCGGTTTTGCTTGTGTGAAGTAAACAGAAATTTAGAGGAAACTTTTCTTTGATACAACAGCTGAAAGAAGAAAGATTTGTTTCCTTAAAATCAAAATCTATTCCATTGTTTAAGGACTATGATACCATGAAGCACAAAATTAATAAAATTTTGAGTCGAACTAATACTCAATGCTCCATTTATTGCTAGTATTTACCTAGAACGCGTTTCGTTAGGATCTTCCTATCATCATCGGCTGTTGTCGACTAATGGATGCCGGTTCAGTGAACTCCTCTGAGGTGATAGGTGCATCTCTGTTGGTATCTTGATGAACTTGAAGAAACTACCTTTGAAGAAAATCCAAATTTCAAGTTCATCAAGATACCGACAGAGACGCACCTATCACCTCCGAGGAGTTCACTGAACCGGCATCCATTAGTCGACAACAGCTGATGATGTTAGGAAGATCCTAACGAAACGCATTCTAGGTAAATACTAGCAATAAATGGAGCATTGAGTATTAGTTCGACTCAAAATTGTATTAATCAAAATCTATTTTGAAAAAATCAGAAGATGAGGAAGGTCTGTCTGTTGCAGAAGTAAATACATTTTATAGTTTGTTGGGAGCATTTTATAATCCATGGCTAGCTTATCTGCAGAAGTCTATGATACCTTTGAATGAATTTTCCATCTTTAATTGGATGCTGCTAGCATCTGTACCACAGTGGAAATTAATGGAGCAAACTATTGTGTTTTTGCATGCCAAGTGACACTCAGTTGATGACTCTCTCCTATTTGACCAGTTATCATATTTGAAGGACTATATAGAAGTAGTACTTGTAAATGAAGAAGATGAATGGAATAAGAAACGCAACTCAGAGAAATGGACCTATTTCTTTAGAGTGTGAATGGTAGAACAGTAACCTGAAGTTTATTAATGAAACTGTGTGAATATATCTTTAGTATTCCTAGTCATAACATAAATGTTGAAAGAGTATTTTCCCTCATGAATGTGCAGTGGACGGAGGAACGAAGTTGCCTTGAGGTCTCAACAGTTGAAGCCATAATTAAATGTTTTTTTAAATATCAGATGAGCTACTTAGAGTTTCACAATTATGTAAATCGGTGGCCAATCCTTCTTTGCAGATCTTCAAAGTCAGATAAATACTAGGAGCAGGACAGAGGAGTAACACAGCTTCATGATAGTTTAGTATTGCTGTAAATATAATGTTATATGTTGTAGCATTAAACTTTCTTCAGTAAAAAAAAGTACCGGTTTTTTATTTTAGAAATCTGGCAACCCTAAATAGGGTGCATTTGTAGCTGTGATGTTAAACATTCCTTGTGTGTGTGGTGAGAATAAGTACTGAGATCCCTTAGGTAAAATATAGCATGAATACAAACACCATCATGAACTTGCTATCAAAACAAGGATTGCACAGTTACATATAGGAAGCCCATAATGAACATGCTGATAATATTTGGAAGTCTATGCAATTAAACGGGCAATATAGTGCTTATTATTTTAATAAATGCATATTGAACTATAAAAAAGTTCATAATCACAGCACACTTGCTTCCCACTACCATTTATTTCTATACAGCTTCTGGAATATAAGTATTCTTATCAAACGTACGAGACTGATCAACAAAGCCTGAGACTGATTTTTTTTGTGTTTTCACAGATGTTTATTACTGCAATTCAATATTTACATAATCTTTTTCAAAGTAATCCCCTTCTACTTCAATACACTTTTTATAGCATCTCTGCCAGTCCTTGAACACGTGCTGCAGACCTTTCTTTGTCAGGTCCTAGAGAATCACCTCAATTTTCTTGAGCACTGCTTCAGAGTTCTCAAATCGAATACCCCTAAGCTTCGATTATCACCGGTCATGAGTCATGGCTGCATCATTATGATCCTGAAGGAAAACAAGCCAGCCAGTGTGGAAATTGCCAGATTCTCCAACACCAAAAAAGGCAAAAGTTGTTCCATCTGCAGTAAAAGTGATGGTGATCACATTTTTTGACTGTAATGGAATGATTTACCAGCATGCAGTTCCCCCTCACACTACTGTTACAGTGGCATACTACACGTCAGTATTAGCTACACTGAGGAAGCACATTGCAAAGAAACAACCAAAGCTTTCTCGGACTGGGTGGCGACTGCACATGACAATGCACGGCCTCCTGCTGTAAATCAAGTCATGCAGTTTCTGGCTCGATTCAACATTACCTGTGTACCACATCCACCTTATAGCTCCAATCTTGCACCCTGTGACTTTTTTTATCCCGATCACTAAAGGCAAACTTAGGGGTACTCGATTTGAGAACTCTGAAGCAGTGCTCAAGAAAAGTGAGGCGATTCTCAAGGACCTGACAAAGAAGGTATGCAGCACGTGTTCAAGGACTGGCAGAGACGCTATAAAAAGTGAATTGAAGTAGGAGGGGACTACTTTAAAAATGATCTTGTAAATATTATATTGCAGTAATAAACATCTGTGAAAACAAAATCAGTCTCAGTCTTTGTTGATCAGCCTTCGTACTTTATTTTGCACTACATGTTAATTGAGATAATCCTCCTTGCAGAAATAGTCTCCTACACTTTGCTGTAGGATATAGGAAACCAGATCAATTGATGAATAAAGATAGATTGCTATCTGCTGCTCTTGAAAATATAAATTTATCTCCTTTCCAGGAATTAAGATGTTAATTATTGTTTCATGAGGAACAACTAATAACGGCAGCACTTAAACAAAATTACAATATATTGAAAAATCCAAAATAATAATTATGGATGCTTTGAAATAGGTGTTACTAGAAACATTATATGGAAATAAATGGTGTATTTTAAGGAATTTTATTTTTTGTCGTAAGCTTTTGCTGTTGTTAGGTTTCCCAGATATACAAAATTATACAACATTCCTTTCAACTAACGACAACTTTAGAAGTAATTCCCATACACATGGGAAGCTTGCAATCCTGGTGACTGTACCCTTGGACCAAGACATTCCTGCTGATCATTTCCTTATCCATAATTGGAATAGGTCACTGTGTGGTAAAATTTATTTAACATGATATATCATAATACTTTCAAAAAGAATTGTCAAAATTGCATTTTCATAACTGTATGAATTAAATTCTGCCTGGAATGCATGTGGATTCTTAATACGAAATAGAAAGAGCATTAATATAAAAATTATTTGTGGTTGGTTTATTGACACTCGTCACTTACTTTTTCATATATTTATGAGAGACTAGTTTCAAAGGCCCTGGCCTCCATTTTCAATCTCTTCCCAACTGGCAACTGATGTTATCTGCTCTCTCTGGTGGTGGAACTATGAACTTTTTTGTCAAATTATCTGCTGGCGGGATTTCAAAGTTCATTACGCGATCCTTATTTTTCCAGATGAATATGTTCTCCCATGTTGTCAATCTATTTTGGTTTATCACCCCTTTTAATAATTTTGGATTTGGATCAATGTCATGGTTTTCATTCCAAAAATGAAATGCTACTGCTGACTTGTCTTCTTGTTTCAATCTGATGTTTCTAAAGTGTTCTTTAACTCTGGTTTTTAAATTTCTTTTTGTTTGACCTATGTAGCATTTTTCACAATTCTTGCAATTTATTTGGTATATTCCAGATTTGTTACCTGAAGGAATTTCATCTTTTGTTTTTGAATTTAGTAATTTTAAAATTGAGTATCTATTAGTAGGTGCCAAGATGATATTTTGTTCCTTGAATATCTTTTTAAATTTATTAAATGTTTTTGGATGATATGTGAATGAACTGAATATGCTGTTGCTTTCTTTTTCTTTAATAAATGTGGTTGTTTCCTTAATGGTTTTCTTTAGTTTAGATTTTCTAATTTTCTTCAACACCAAACTTTTGTTGTATCCGTTTTCTTCTGCTATGTGTATTATTGCTTTTTGTTCCTTGAAATATTCTTCTTTTTCCATGGGTATGTTGACTAGTCTGTGTGTAAGGCTGTTTATTATTGCATGTTTATGCGTAATTGGGTTGTGGCTATTATTTTTTATATAATTTTCTGAATGTGTTGGCTTCCTGTAAATTCCAAATTTTATTTTTGTATCATTCCTGATGATATTTAGATCCAAGAAAGGTAATTGTCCATTGATTTCCTTTTCTATTGTGAATTTGATAGTCCTTTCTTGCAGATTGAGTAATTTTAATGCATCATCTAAATGTTTACTTGGTACAATTGCAAAGATGTCGTCAACATATCTATACCAAACCTTGAAGATCAATGGGAAGGACTTTTTAATTTGTGTTTCAAATGCACTCATAAATAAGTTAGCCAAAAAAGGTGAAAGTGGATTGCCCATTGATAGTCCTGATTTCTGCTTGTAGTGTTTTCCATTAAAGCTAAAGAAGTTTTGTTCAATGCATATTTTTGTTAGAGAAATATATTCTTCTGCTTCTATTGCTTCCATATCAATTGTAGCTAGCCATTTTTTTAACACAGTCTGCAATTTTTCTGTTGGTATGCTTGGAAATAAAGATGTGACATCAAATGAAACCAGTCTGTCATTTTTGTCCAAATTTATATCTTTGATTTTTTCTACTAAATCTAAAGAGTTTCTTAAATTTGCACTTTCAAATTTTGGAAAACTATTAAATTTACTTAGTAACCATTTGGCCAAATTATATGTGGGGGCATTTATGCTACTAGTAATAGGTCTCATGCCTTTCCCTGTTTTATGAATTTTTGGCAGCCCATATACTCTTGGTAATGTTGGATTATCTACTTTAATTTTGTGCAATTCTTTTTTGTTGATTATTTTGCTCTCTTTTAGCGTTTTATTTGTGGTTTCAATGCAGTACTTTAATGGATTAGTTTCTACTTTTTGGTAATTACTGTCTTCTAACAAATCTTCCATCCTCTTTGTGTATTCTTCTTTTTCCAGAATTACTAGTTTATTTCCCTTGTCTGCTTTAGTATAAATAACCGGTTTCTTTTTAAGAGCTTTTATGATTTGGTTACTAAAATTCTTTTTCTTTTCATTTTTAATCTCTATCAAACCAAAATTTTACAAAAACAGAACTGAATATGCTGAATCTAGGTTTAAAGACATGTGTAGATTATTCCAACCAAATTGAAGATTACATTGCTGACATCCAAATTGCTACACAAACACTTAATGAAGAAAGTAAAGACACAGTAAAAAACAAATGCTCCAAAATAGTAGAAGAGATTAAAAATGAAAAGAAAAAGAATTTTAGTAACCAAATCATAAAAGCTCTTAAAAAGAAACCGGTTATTTATACTAAAGCAGACAAGGGAAATAAACTAGTAATTCTGGAAAAAGAAGAATACACAAAGAGGATGGAAGATTTGTTAGAAGACAGTAATTACCAAAAAGTAGAAACTAATCCATTAAAGTACTGCATTGAAACCACAAATAAAACGCTAAAAGAGAGCAAAATAATCAACAAAAAAGAATTGCACAAAATTAAAGTAGATAATCCAACATTACCAAGAGTATATGGGCTGCCAAAAATTCATAAAACAGGGAAAGGCATGAGACCTATTACTAGTAGCATAAATGCCCCCACATATAATTTGGCCAAATGGTTACTAAGTAAATTTAATAGTTTTCCAAAATTTGAAAGTGCAAATTTAAGAAACTCTTTAGATTTAGTAGAAAAAATCAAAGATATAAATTTGGACAAAAATGACAGACTGGTTTCATTTGATGTCACATCTTTATTTCCAAGCATACCAACAGAAAAATTGCAGACTGTGTTAAAAAAATGGCTAGCTACAATTGATATGGAAGCAATAGAAGCAGAAGAATATATTTCTCTAACAAAAATATGCATTGAACAAAACTTCTTTAGCTTTAATGGAAAACACTACAAGCAGAAATCAGGACTATCAATGGGCAATCCACTTTCACCTTTTTTGGCTAACTTATTTATGAGTGCATTTGAAACACAAATTAAAAAGTCCTTCCCATTGATCTTCAAGGTTTGGTATAGATATGTTGACGACATCTTTGCAATTGTACCAAGTAAACATTTAGATGATGCATTAAAATTACTCAATCTGCAAGAAAGGACTATCAAATTCACAATAGAAAAGGAAATCAATGGACAATTACCTTTCTTGGATCTAAATATCATCAGGAATGATACAAAAATAAAATTTGGAATTTACAGGAAGCCAACACATTCAGAAAATTATATAAAAAATAATAGCCACAACCCAATTACGCATAAACATGCAATAATAAACAGCCTTACACACAGACTAGTCAACATACCCATGGAAAAAGAAGAATATTTCAAGGAACAAAAAGCAATAATACACATAGCAGAAGAAAACGGATACAACAAAAGTTTGGTGTTGAAGAAAATTAGAAAATCTAAACTAAAGAAAACCATTAAGGAAACAACCACATTTATTAAAGAAAAAGAAAGCAACAGCATATTCAGTTCATTCACATATCATCCAAAAACATTTAATAAATTTAAAAAGATATTCAAGGAACAAAATATCATCTTGGCACCTACTAATAGATACTCAATTTTAAAATTACTAAATTCAAAAACAAAAGATGAAATTCCTTCAGGTAACAAATCTGGAATATACCAAATAAATTGCAAGAATTGTGAAAAATGCTACATAGGTCAAACAAAAAGAAATTTAAAAACCAGAGTTAAAGAACACTTTAGAAACATCAGATTGAAACAAGAAGACAAGTCAGCAGTAGCATTTCATTTTTGGAATGAAAACCATGACATTGATCCAAATCCAAAATTATTAAAAGGGGTGATAAACCAAAATAGATTGACAACATGGGAGAACATATTCATCTGGAAAAATAAGGATCGCGTAATGAACTTTGAAATCCCGCCAGCAGATAATTTGACAAAAAAGTTCATAGTTCCACCACCAGAGAGAGCAGATAACATCAGTTGCCAGTTGGGAAGAGATTGAAAATGGAGGCCAGGGCCTTTGAAACTAGTCTCTCATAAATATATGAAAAAGTAAGTGACGAGTGTCAATAAACCAACCACAAATAATTTTTATATTAATTTTGACGTCACTGTTACTAAATTCCTCCAAACACACAACAGAAAGAGCATTGTTTGTTTCAAACCAGCCTCTTAACATGAGGATTGATGCTAGCACACGCATTTATTGATAGTCATGACTGTTTGCATAAACTTGTTTTTATTGCTGTCCTGGTTGGTACAGGGTGAAAGCGACATCTGTGGTACTGAAACCATTAGCCAATTATGGGAAAGAGGAAGGCAATGGTAAGCCAAAAGATACATCTCAGAGGGTAAGGTTAGAGAAAACAAGGATTAGAATCAGAATTTAGTCGTAGAAACAAACAACACAGGTGCCCACCTGATGTGAAGGAGGAACGGGTGGAGTTGCCTCCATCTACTATTCTCCAGAGCATGATGCATTCAAGGGACTAAATACAAGCATCTGTAGTACTTGATTACCTGAGTGTACAAAGGGGGAATGCTTCAATCACAAAACAAAGCAGGTGAGGTAGAGTGAAAGTAAACACAAGGTTGGGCATCGCTGGTCTTAAATATCTGATGTGTTACGTTCACACAACTTTCTCTTTCAATGCTTCAATAAATTACTTTTACAAAAGTTTATTCTTTTAGATATATTATCTTAATGGAGATAAACATTTATGGACATTGTTTTATTGCACATTTCCTTAGAGGTACAATGTTCTTGTTTTTGCAAATGCTCTACATTTTTTGTGCAGTAGGATTTTATTTATCCCCCATGTTTTGCCAGTTATACAAAAATTATATATATATTACACTTAAAAGGCTATTCCAAAGAAATTCAATACATTTCATTTGTCGTGCAAATATTTTAAACGTATGGTATTTTAATAAAAATTGGTAAAAGTAAAATCTTTATAAAACCAAAAGTTTCATGTAAACAACACTAAGTGTTGTTAAATTTCTTCCTGTCTCATCCTTGAAAGACCCTGGACTTATAACATTGTGTTTAGAGCTATACTGTTCACAGCATACAACCTTTTCCAAAAGTGCTCTTTTTTGGGGGGGAGGAAGGTTCAGGATATCTCTAAAGTATTTCTGCACATCAACGTTTTATGTGGAATACATACAATATTTGTTTATGTAACTATATGTAAGTAGAGAACATTAAATAGTCTACATCTTTTTATGAAACCTTCTTTTTAATATAAACAGTGATACCGAAATTAAGGGATGCAATGAGTAAAGGAATAGTGTGTCTTTGTTACAACACGTGCAGGTGCATTGGGTTGAGTTGCTTAACAAAAGAGATGGTAGAAAGAGGGTTTTCTTAGCAGGGATTCTAAATGCGTAACACTTGACTCCGTTTGAAAAGGCATTGTTCGGACTCTTAATAATGGCATGACCGAGACTAATAATCACAATGGACAAAATAGTCACAGAAGGAATTTTGGTGTTAATAAAGAGGGCTTCAAGAGCTGAAAGTACTTTCAGGAACGCAGCTGACAAACTTTTCTCAGTGATTATCCGCAATCTGCCTTGTTCCCTCAGCGATAAGGAAATGTATGATGAACTCATCGCCCTTAACTTTCCTGTCAAAAAGGTTACACGTCTACTAGGAAGAAACAAACAACCTATTCCGATATGTGCCATTGAGCTAGAAAATACCGATGGAGGTAGGGAAATACTTAACCTCACACGTCTGATGTACAGTGTTGTGTCAGTTGAACACAGACATCGTAACACCGACCTGCCGCAGTGCATTCGATGTCAGCAATATGGCCACACCAAAAATTACTGTCAGCTGACTCCTCGCTGTGTACGATGTACTGGTGATCACCATTTCTCTAAGTGCAGTAAGTTACCTACTACGCCTGCTCAATGTGTCAACTGTGGCCAAGATCACCCGGCCAATTATCGGGGTTGCCCCCATTATCTGGAATTCAAACAACGCATCTCCCAGCGACCTCAAGGACAAGGTGCTCTCCGTCTAGCAGCAGCTTCACAGATGCGACCAGGTCAGCAACCCCAACCAATACACCTGCAGCAGTCATCACAACACTCCCAATCCAGGCAACCTCGCCCGCATCAGTCTCCGCAACAAGAATCACCTCCTACCTCGGAACAGCGTTCCTATTCTCAGGCAGTGAGGTCCTCTGCTGCTGCTGCTTCTTCTTCTACTACTTCCTCTCCTCGTCATCAACCTTGTTCTTCGCCTTCTCCCCCTTCACTAAATCAGGAATCTAGCGCATCATCTTCCTTCTGGTCGTTTCTCACTGACCTCATTAGCAAATTTTGTTCGCTATTTCGCGTCTTTGTTACCCCGTTTCTGCCACAATTAACCGAATATGCTCGCTCACTCTTCTTCTCTCAAGTACCTCATGATGGCAACCCGTAATCTGCTAACTCTTAGACGGCTCACTCTTCTAAATTGGAATTCTAATGGACTACGCGCTAAACGCGCTTCTTTCATTCATTTTCTTACGATGCATAATATTGACATCGCCTGTATCAGTGAGACTCACTTACTCCCTAACGAAACCTTTACTGTTCCTGGATACACAGTCCATCGACAGGATCGGATTGCTCCAAGAGCATCTGGAGGTGTAGCTATTGTGATCCGACGTAACATTACTCACCACTCTATATTTTTACCTGGCGTTCCCGACGTTGAAGTGGTAGGAATTAAACTCCCTACAACCGATGGTAATGATCACACTGTTATCAGCGCCTATAAGTCTCCTAACCGGAAACTAAATACTACTTATTTCTCCCTGCTTTTTCCTGCCAACAGCAGCACCCTTGTTCTCGGAGATCTAAACTGCAAACACTCGTCATGGGGCTGCCACTCTACTAATCCCAATGGCCGGTGCCTTTACCACACATTGAACACCTGCGGCTTATCCGTCTTGGCGCCTACAGATCCCACGTATTATCCTACCAATCCTCTTAATGCTCCTGACATTCTCGACATTGGCATTCACAAGAATCTCCCTCTTCCAGCGTATATGTCTACACTAGCGGAACTTGACTCTGACCACTGCCCGGTCTTAATTACCTTTCAACTCACTCCGAACATATTTTCCTCAGCACCACGACTTATTAATGGCTATGTTCAATGGGATAAGTTCCATGCTCAGTTGGATTCAGCGCTCCACACTTACTCACTTAGCTCTGAAGCTGACATAGAGGCTGCCATTAAACACCTTACAGACACTATATGCCACTGTGTGCGAAATTCAACTACCTGCTTCAAGCGGACTCCTATTGCTTCTTCCTTACCTGCGCCCATTCTTCAGCTTATACATGAAAAACACAGGATCCGACGTCAGTGGCAAAGAAACGCCGACCTTGGCTGCGTAGGAAGCTTAATGGATTGAACCGGCTAGTAAAAGTCGAATTGGACCGTCATTGCCTTGAGACCTACAAACGACAACTGGCGAGCATCTCTCCACATGACCACACGCTCTGGGATGCCACTCGACGACTTCTGCGAGAGCCAACTATTATACCAGCTCTGCGTACCACTGACACTCTTGTTACGGAGGTCAAAGCTAAATGTGAAGTTCTTGCAGACCACTTTGAAGGCACGTTCACACCAAACGCACCTCATGCCACCACCCCAAGTATAGAACAGCGGCTTGACGCTTTTCGACACCAACCAACTGTTCCCTGCAGAATCTCCTTCACTAGTCCTGCTGAACTTAGGCATTTAATTCGCTCTCTTCCTCTTAAGAAATCACCGGGACACGACTTGATTCCCAATATTGTGTTAAAAAAACCTGACAAAGAAGGCCCTGGCACATTTGTCTTCAATCCTGAACGCTTGTCTTCGACTTGGCTTTTTTCCTCACACCTGGAAATTGGCTCAAATCATTGTGTTTCACAAACCTAATAAACCTAAAAGTCTCCCCGACAGCTATCGTCCGATAAGTTTGCTGCCTACCTTGTCCAAACTCTTTGAAAAGATTCTCCTTCGCCGTCTCCTTAAATAGACCACTGAAAACCATATCATTCCACCCTTCCAATTTGGATTTCGTTCTAGACATTCTACCTCTCACCAACTACTACGTTTAACACAAACAGTAATTCATGGTTTTGAGCAACGAAAGTACACAACCGCCCTGTTCCTCGACGTAGCACATGCCTTTGATAAAGTTTGGCATGAGGGGTTAATCTTCAAACTGTATAGCATTGGACTTCCACAGTATCTGCTCACTACCATTTGTAGTTTTCTATCAGATCGCACATTTACTGTTCGCATTGGTGGCATGGAGTCATCTCAGCGCCATATTACAGCAGGAGTTCCTCAGGGATCCATATTGGCGCCAATCTTATTTAGTATCTATACCTATGATCTTCCTGACTTGCCCTACCTCCATAGCCTTATACGCTGATGATACTGTTTTATATCATTCCGGCACAGATCTCCCTACAACTATTCACACGCTACAAACCTCTCTTGACTGCCTCGTTGAATGGTTCGATACTTGGCGCATACGTCTTAACACTCAAAAGACCGCAGCTAAGATTTTGAGCTTACGTCGCATCTCCAACTCTCCCGAATTGCATATTAAGCATGAATAAATTCCCTGGCTACCTTCTACCACCTCCGTCAAATACCTTGGAGTAATGCTGGACACTAGACTTACTTGGCGAGCCCATATTGATCGACTCATCTCGTTGGCATTAAGGACGACTTTCAAAACTTGGCCCGCTACTTCACAGACACACTCCTCTTGGGATTGAATGCTCTCTGCTTCTCTACAAATCTCTTGTCCGGCCACTTATCACATATGCTTCCCAGGTATGGGGTTCGGCTAGCAACACTCATCTCCGAAGGCTACAGGTCCTGCAAAATCGATTTATGCGCATCGCCACGGATGCCCCTTGGTATGTAAGAAATCAACAACTGCATAAAGAACTTGGTCTCCTTCCTCTTCACCAGTACATACGTCAGATCGCCTCCCGCTTCTTTTCAAACCTGCCAGATGTTCCAGGAGCTGTGATGTACGACATCGGCGTACGAACCCGCCAGCCCACGCGCCTGAAGAGACGACTCCCACAGGATCTCCTCCTTAGTGACTCTGATTGAAAAAAACTATGAATATTGTTTCACAATGACTGTTGTTCTTATCTCTTTGATTACTTGTTTGTTTTAATTAACTTATTTTTCTCTTGTTTCACAGTGTTAAGAAGATAATAGGAGCCAACTTGGTTTTCCTTACATGTTATTATATAGTTCATAGAGATTCAATTAGCCAACAAGGATCTGTAAAGCATGTACTGCTGATCGATCATTGAATAAAATAAAACAAGAGCTGAAAGTCACACACATGCAGCTGTAGTGAGAACAATGAGACCGCGACTGGCAGGCCATTAAGACGGTCATCTGCTTCTGTCTTGGGCGAAGGCAGACCAGAAACGATGAGAGAAGATATCTGTCAGTTCATACGTGAATAACGAATTAAATGTTATCGCGTACTAAGCATTCTACATACGGTCACTCTGAACAGTGATATATTGGTAACCCTTGGTCGGCAACTTCAATTTTGATGTGATGACAAAAAGAAGCAATCATTAAACCAGTCTGAATCGTGCATTCCAGTGTCATTAGAACCATCCTTACTCCCATACATATCCACGCATACCCTGAGGATAAAACGCTCTGTCCTGCTCTACCCACAAGCGGCTACAACAGCTAGAAAGCTATTTCTGAACACCTCTATATTTACATTTTATTTGCATAGGGCCTTGCAACAAGAGTGTCCTGTCTTTAACATGTGATAGCTGCTGTTACTATTGGGTCTCTTTTTTTTCATGTGGTTACAGTTATTACTGACAAATAGCCATGGAACATTTCAACATTCAACAACGCGTAGAAAATGGGAAAATTGATTATCAAACTGGATCGAGTTGGAGAAGCTATCATTGGAGAAAGATACCTTATAAGGTATTTTTATAAGGGACTTTTTGGCCTCAATTTGATGGTATGGATCTCAAACATCTGGTTCCAGCAAGATGGTGCCACATGTCATACTGCTCTCGAAACAGTTGATCTTTTAAAGGAGGAGTTCAGAGGTTTCATTTCCCGTGGTGGCAATGTTAACTGGCCCCAGAGATCATGTGATTTAACGCCTTTGCATTACTTCTTGTGGGATTATGTTAAATCTCGAGTTTATGCCAACAAGGCGGAAATAGTGAATGATATTATTAATAACATCACGCGTGTTATTCGTGTAGTTGGACCTAAATTTCGCTCTTCTGTCACTGAAAATTGGGTCAACCGTATGCGCGCAACTCAACGGAGTCGCGACGATCATTTAACTGATGTTCTCTTCCTCACGCGGTGACATTATGTTCCAAATGTGTATTTAAATTGAAAGATAGAACAATCTTGTTAAAAGAACCTTTTACAATACTTTAAAGATATATTATTGCTCGTGAATTTTCCTACGCAACAGCATTGCTTATGAAACAGCTAAAGGAGGTTCGAAATAAAACCTACCTAAATTTGCAAGGACTATCTAATATTTACCGCATGCATTAGTGGCCTATACAACTGGCACATGGTGGTTGGATACTTGACCTCTGATCATGATAACCTTGCCATATTTTATTGGCAAGGCACTACAATAGTCATACGCAATTTGACATACAAATTAACGGTATCTTACAAGACAGACAACAACAGACTGCAATCTCGTTTTGATTTACTGGTAATCCACTGCACTACTCGGTTTAGAGATTTATTATCTTTGCGGTGTTTTAAAGCGCATGAGATTGCCACTGTTTTACATTATGTAGAAAACATACAATGTTCCTTAAGTAAATGGGACATCTTTAAAGAAAGGGAGAGTAATAAATACCCTAAGCATTGTTTGATATGGTTAAACAGGCAAAACATCGCGCAGCCAGTTAGGGTGTTTTTGGGTCTCACGGTAGTTTTACTTATATTTATAAATTAATCTGTAGATAATAAACGCATGAATACCATACCTTTTCGTTCACGTTTAGAATTTATTTTAATCTTTAATAATCCCCTTTTGTACTGGGATAGTTTGTTATGTAAAATGTAACCACAATTGATTTTCTTTTTAAAGTTCCACTCAGTGGGAATTTATATGACTATTTCACACATACGTCACTATCCTCGTATAGACCAATCAAGTACTAGATTCGTCAAATACCGACCAATCGCTGATCACTAAATCGATAACTGTACACCATGCACAATAATTATCGTTCAGCAATTATTACATATTCTTTGTTGCTTGAAAATAGAGGTTATGTTACTTAAGTAATCAATCAGCGCCACCTCACGGTCTTAAGACCAAAGTTGCTTTAACCAACGTTAACTTGTGCACGGCCTGTAAGAACTATTAATCTTGTATGTCGTGACTTGTGAGGTTAAGTTTCATTTATGTGCTAATGTAGGTCTATGTGATTTAGGGAATCAAATAACTTTTTGAATTGCTTTTAACATTTGTTTTATTGGTGAAATAGTATCTGCAAGTGCAATACGTGGTTTTGAACTTGATTAGATTAATTCAAAAGCACTCGTGACTTTACCTATGATAATTTGCGTTTCCTTTATGATATGATCAAATATTTGTTACCGTCAAATAACACAATAGCTGTGTTTGATTTATTCCCATTTTCCGTAAGTATTGCATAAATGATTAACTCGAATATATATACTGAATATACATAACGTTAAAATGTTAAGTGTACTTTGTTACGTAGTGTAGAAAAATTATCGTAGATCAGGGGCGGTTCCTCCATAAGGTTGCAGGTTTGCGCTACACCCACTGATTCTGAATATACAACAGGTGCATTTTGCACATTAAAGCTGTACTTGTTTGCATTGTTTTATATACAAACATGTTTCAATTACGCTTATCGTCTGTATCTGCCCATGACCGCAGAAGTCGAAATATACAGTGATTAGCTGTAGGAGCCGCAGGTTTGCAGTGAAGAGTTAACCTAAGATTTCGCCCAAATGTAGGCTCTCTGAGGGGTTTGCGGGAAGGTGAAGAGATGGGAGGGGCTTCTTACACATTGCTTAAATGGAGGTTTATAAACCTAGCTCCTCCTACTCTTAGCAACGGCTATAGCGTGACCTTCAGGCTTAGCTTCTGTGTGCTCTGCTTTTCGAACACAGGGAGAATTTAATTAAATGCATGGAGGTTATTCAGAAGAGAGCTTTGTTAAACAACAATGCCACACTTGTTCAGGCTTCTGGGTTTATGGCCACTTTGAAAGAATATAATTTTGTATTCTGGCTGTCTTTCTACTACAAGATCATGCCCCATGTGGACATTTTGTACAATCAGCTGCAGAAACGAGACTGCAATGCAACGTTTGCCATCGCCCAGCTAAACGCATTTAAAAGGGAAGTGCAAAAGGTAAGAAATGGCGTGGATATCGAGGAACACGAAGAAACTGCAATTAAGAGGAGAAGAATAGAAGATCATGATGTGAAAAGAAGAGAAGTTCTTGAAGTATGTGACATTGTTAGAGAAGCAAAGGACAGATTTAGCTTCACGGGGCATCTGGTAGCCTCAACTTTGTTTCATCAAGAAAATTTCTAAGACATTTCCAGAGGATTCCCCTAGAGAAACAATAAGGTTCTATCCTTTTATCATTGGAACAAAAATTCGTAGAGAACTGACTGTAAGTTACAGTCGAGAGGAATTTCGTGGAATGTCTAGCGCTTTGTGCTTGATAGACTTCAATTAGGAAAACAATTTATGTACTACATTCAGTGAATGTGTCAAACTCCTGCGAGTGCAGTTAACTATGCCAATGTCTACCGCTAAAGCAGAATGCTGTTTCTCAACTTTAAAAAGAATAAAAACTATCCCTAGGAACACAATGTCACAGGACCGATTGACAGCATTAGCAATGCTTTCAATTGAGAGAGATTATGTTATGAAGATCACCGACTTCAAAGCAAAAGTTATCGATAGATTCGCCAGGTCTAAGGAGAGTAGAGCAGAAAATCTGTATAAATAGGCGAGTCATTACTACTCTGTATTTTATTTTTCAATTGTGCACCACCAATAATTTAACCCACCAGCCGCCACTGTCGTAGATCATAAAAATTCGATGTCTAGTATTAATGAAAATATTTAAGAGACAACTTGAATAATAATAAAAAGAAGTATCTGTGAATGTATGATATCTGCTTTGGAAAGCATAATCAAAACCGAAAAGTTACTTAAGTGCCAAACATGCTATTTTTGTTTAGCATTTTCAAGAATGCCTACACGAGGCTTTTAAAGAAAATCTTCAACCTGAAGTACATTTTACATCAGAAAATCTTAACGACATTTTAATCTTCTCTAAAACAACTCAAGCGATTTAAAGCAAAATATACGTTCAAAATATTTTCACATGTTATATGTCTTTCTTTAATTATTTGGGAACATCCTCAGAATTTCGGTTGCATAACTGGTTAACTCTAAGAAATAGACTAAATATTACAACAAAGTTAGATTTCATTAAACCACACAATTCATGTCATAATTTTTGTGTGTGGTGTTAACCGTGTTTAAGGTTTGAATTTTGAAATTGTACTATTTTCTCAGGTAGGAAGTCATTGCTTTTCCTTGCCTCTTGGATATGTAACGAGAATAGAATTTCGAAGTCATCACATAGCAAACAGCTCTTAAAAGATTAGACTATCGCTTAAAGTTACTGCATCCCCACCTCTTCCCACGTCTATAAGCCAATTTGAAATAGACAACTTGTACAAAAGTTTTACTCGATTAACATGTAGGTAGATAGAAGAATAAACGTTTTTGAGAAGAGTTTGTGCAATACCAGAGAATGCATTGTAATAGAATTGTTCCCATTGTTTCATTCGCCTGTACCTATTGTCATATAGGGGCTGGAATTGACAAATGACTAAGGTTCATTTTAAATCGTTTTGGACATTTTATACATTCACATTTACTCTTTCAAGCTTATTTGCAGCGTTGGATATGAAAAGAAAAATTCCCTTACCCCAGCCGAGAAACGAACCCAATTGTCCTGGGTTGAACGATTTCCACTGAAGTTCAGAGTCGACCATGACAGCTTTATTATTGAGTAACAAGCCAGGATGGGATTACTGGAATTTTTTCTTTCTGGAATCTATAATGTTATCACCAAATATAGGAGCTTTTAAGTATTAAGAGTCAGGAATTAAAGAAATAAAATTTACTGTTAATGGAATTTAGGTAGAGACGTCACAGATAACGATATTAGCATCCAACCCTCGTAGAATCCATCGATATTTGCCGATTTGCTGAGTGGGAGATTAAACCTGAGAATTTAGTTTTAAAGTGCTGGGAGCTGAAGCTAATTTTCACGTTGCCTCTAGTTGTACGAAAAAGGAAACAATACCCTCAGAGCATACAAGAACGTATTTAGTATCCGTCAACAAAATGTTGATCCTTTCTTTCAGCTTCATTAGCGTTAATTGGCGTTCTGACAATGCCTCGAAGGTATTAGAAGCTAAGTTTACCTTCGCTTGATTATCTTGTAATCTTTACACGAGCGCGGAAATAAAAATAGAACACATACAAGTAGAATGAATAGCGATGATTAATTTCAACCCTGCTGCTCTTTTTTACACTTGTAAATAACACGTGTAACCATGTCAATTTATAACAATCAAAGATGATTGAAAAAAATGCTGCGTCTGTACGTCAATTAATCCGTTTAGAAGAATACATTCAATTCTAGTGTCAATCTATAGTGCAAAGGAGATTTTAAAAATATTCAGTATCTCTACAGACTACTTAGCAAAGGATGATTACACTATACCCAAAATATCCGATATCGGGATACATGTTCTGAAAGGAACTGAATTAAAAATGCACTGTTTGAAGTGTCTGAACAGCATTAACTTAATTTAAAAGATTGGTATTTTTTCAGTATCTTCCAAAGATGTGACAAACACACACGCGCGCACACACACATACACATACACATACACACACACACACACACACACACACACACACACACACACACACACACACATATATATTAGCCGTTGCGTAATTTATAACTTAGCCAGTCCAAATTTTGGTGTCGCAGCTTCGACGTTCTGTTATAATTTTATGCAGCATTAAATATTAATTGATTTTGTAATTAGGCAGCGCAGGAACCACTGGTTTGCGAACCTCAAAAGTTATTGGAACGCACCGGCCACGAAAACAAAAACATTACTCCTTGCTCTTTATCAGTGACCCTAGCCTACCTTTGAGGTAATGGGGCAAAGGACAGTTACTTGTGCAAAAGTCAACTAACTCGGACAGTTGCAAGGTTGCTCTTCAGTGAAAAACTACATATTCCGTCCTAACAGGGAGGATTTTGCGCGTACTTAGATAACAAACCCAAGCAACAAGGAGCGCTATACGAACGCCGAAATGACGGATGTGGTTTTGATGGATGGATGAGCTGAAGGGAATTCAACGAACGCACGATTAATTTAGTCTACCTCGGTAGCGTAGATGGTAGCGTGTCTGCCTCACGTTCAAGAGGTCCCGAGTCCGAATCTCGGTTAGGGTGAGTTAGCTGGATAAGATTTTTCCGGGATTTCCCCTTCTCCTGATAAATGAATGTCGCGTAAATCTAAGCTCCATGGATCCCGGACTCATTTGAGCATCACTTCACCCATTTCATTAATCGTCCAATGTGACAACGTCGGAGGACGTAAATAAAAACGCACGATTAATTTAGTTTCATTATAAATATGAATTGTAAAAATAGTTACATCAATGATAATATTTATTTGTTTAACCTCAGAGTATTTTGTTAAGATCTTAATTGTACAAACTTTCAACCATTTACTGTAAATATCAACAGCTTCCTTTTCAGTTACAAATGCTTTATTTAGTATTATCAAACACGTGAAATAAAATGCTTGTCTTACGGCATAAGGCATTTAGTTTTGGTTAATTTATCTACAATTTTTTGATGTTTTCTTTTCTGTTTATCATTTAATGCTTCCATCCTCAACCTCACTAACATTAACTTCCCTCTAAACGGTATAAGTTGCATATGTCCACCAGCTTATTTGCCATCATGGACTGCTGTAACGGAATTTTGGAACATGTTAAACACTCATAAGCAATAATTAAGCAATAGCTTCTTTATTGCGGTTACATAAGCCAAAGAAATTCTGAATAATAGCCAGCTACTGCGGAGCGTGCCGCTATGTTTACAAACAGATACAGCACGCGACACGGCGTGTGGCCTACACCTGCGAACTCCGACAGCGTGAGGCACGCGTCGTTGTTCCTGTCACTGCCTAATCTACACTCATTCTGAAATATTTTTATGCGGCTCTATTGGTGGTAAAACTATCTATATATGTCTCATAGTAGCTGAGCAACTACTTACCAACCACAAACTTACTCTTTATATCAATATTTCGCGACGTCTTACTTTTTGTTTTCTGAAAGTGGTACAGCAATTTTAATTAATTTATTTTTAAGTTCCGTGGTTCCTATTTTACCCAAAAGTATTAGGAATATAGTTTTGAAATAAAATAAATATAATAAATTTACAAAATATAACAAAATATATCATCAAAATGACAAACAGTAAACAAACATTAATAATTTTGTTTAAGAAGTATTGTGTTCAAGAACGCCATGAAATATTGGTAAGTTTTTTAATTCATCAAAATATGGTAAGTGATTTCGAAAAAGTGTGACCTAATGACTGAAGCAATAATTCAAGTTCATATCTCTCAAAACAGAAAATCGGGAAATCTAATAAAATGTGAGGGATATCTTGAAGGTGATTTCCACAAATAGAATCAGAGGTAGATTTCATTTTGAATCGAAATAAGTAAGCAGTAAATTTGACATGACCAGTCAAAAAATGAGTGAGAACATAATTAGGATTAATGAATTTACGTTTATGTCTATCGGAAACGGTTGCAAATATAAATCCTTAGTCAAAGCACCATAATTAATTTTTAACCAGTATTCATTCCAGTAGTGGATGATAATCTTCTTCAATGTTTGTCTTACATAAGAAAAATGGCATAAAGTATAAAATGCCGGAAGATCTGAAGTCACAGCTCTCTTTGCAAGCTTGTCGGCACGTTCATTTCCGGCAAGTTTGATATCATTACATCACAAATCAAGAGTATGTATAGAAATGTTTCTAGAAATGGTTTATGATAAATAAACATTGGCCACAACATTAAACTGTTAAAATCTTTAAGTACACCCATAGAATTGGATATTTGGGATATGACCATAGTGAAAAAAAAAGCCCATACTAACGTATGGAATAGAAGTTATATGGTTACATCTCACCGAAAGGGCATCATACATCAAGAGAGCTAGGAGTGTCAAAGACTACATACTCTAGGCTCGTCTACCTCCTCGCAAGAGAAACATTTCTTATCGAGGACCTAAGGACACTTTTGACCCTATCCTACACCCCAGCCTCAGAAAATCTTTTATCAACATTAAAAGCAAGAAGAGAAGAAGTGCCCCAAGAGTTTTATGGAGCGGGGACCCTGATAGACTGGACAGGGACCACTTCCAACTTTGAGATGAGGTACTTGTTTACTAGAATGGCGGTTCACGGTTTCCATCATCTCATCTGCAAGAACACATCATGCCATGAGCCAGCAGAGACGTATGCGACAAACATGAACTGTGCAAGAAAAGAACCAAATCAATTTAAGACGATGCGAAACAAAGCGTCAGAACGAAAACTTGAATAATTTGTTTTTGTTTGAAATTGACCTCTTTTTGTATGGTCATTTGGCTGCAATAAAAGTTTATTATTCTTATAAAGGTTATTTTACTGTAATTCAGGTTACCAGAAATAAATACAATTTATCTTTCACATTTTGTTTTGTATATAAGGAAACCGTAGAGTTAAATGATGAAGCCTGGGACTCAAGTACTTAAGATAGTAAGTCGCCACAAACGGTGTATCTCGAATGCGAGAGCCCCTAGTATTCTACCGGGAAAATATACGAGTCAAATGGAGAATTTAATGTCAGGACGGCACGTTGGCCATTGTAGCTCAATGAGTTAGAGCGACTGGACGGAAACCAGGAGATCCGTGGTTCAAATCCCGGCCGTGGCATTGAATTTTTCATGTTGGCTCTACCTATCAAAAACCTTAGCCTATATACGGCTAGTGTGAAGAAACGATTAATTTCCATCCGTAACTAAAATAATAAGAGTTAAATGATGAAGCCTGGGACTCAAGTACTTAAGATAGTAAGTCGCCACAAACGGTATTTCTCGAATGCGAGAGCCCCTAGTGGTCTACCGGGAAAATATACGAGTCAAATGGAGAATTTAATGTCAGGACGGCACGTTGGCCATTGTAGCTCAATGAGTTAGAGCGACTGGACGGAAACCAGGAGATCCGTGGTTCAAATCCCGGCCGTGGCATTGAATTTTTCATGTTGGCTCTACCTATCAAAAACCTTAGCCTATATACGGCTAGTGTGAAGAAACGATTAATTTCCATCCGTAACTAAAATAATAAGAGTTAAATGATGAAGCCTGGGACTCAAGTACTTAAGATAGTAAGTCGCCACAAACGGTATTTCTCGAATGCGAGAGCCCCTAGTGGTCTACCGGGGAAATATCCAAGTCAGATGGAGAATTTAATGTCAGGGCGGCACTTTGGCCATGGTAGCTCAATGGGTTATAGTGACTGGACGGAAACCAGGAGATCCGTGGTTCAAATCCCGACCATGGCATTAAATTTTTCATGTTGGCTCTATCTATATACGGCTATATACGGCTAGTGTGAAGAAATGAGTAATTTCCATCAATTAACTAAAATTTCACGTTGCTTGTCTGAACATGAGAAAAAAGAAGTGTGACTTACCAATTGAAAAGGAAATAGGATTTTGAAAATTCAAAATAACAGCAAAAATGGCTTCTATTATACAGATACCTGTAATAGACACCGATACTACATAAGAAAACTTGGATTTAAGTGATAGTTTTTAGGGCAACGTGTGAGGTAAATAAACAAAAGTCACTCGTTGCTCCGGTAACGGGTGGGATAAAGTAAATAAATAAATGGTTAATAACTACAAATTTTCTATATATAGCCTTTTTAACAGCATCAGCAAATACTTTTATTCTTTAAATACATGAAAGTGATTTTTTTGTACACTATCATAGAAGTTAATACCTCCAAATGAATTAGAAGTAACGTTACCAGTATTTATTCACAGCCAATCATATTTTATAACTATAATTACGCCACAATTCAATGCCTTATTTCTTATTTAATTTAATACTATCTGTTGTAAAATCATTAACTGAATATTTGCCATATATTAATTTATCGTATAGGTATATAGGATAAAATAATGTATTATTCAAGTGGACAAACCTCTATTATCCACTCATAGAACTTAAAGCGATCCCCTTCAATCGTGTTTTAAATTGTTCTACTCATAGACAAACACTCTATTTATCCGCTTGAATAATAGTACATTACTATTAAATGGTTGATGACGAATGTCTTGAAAAATTATGTACTTCGTAGTTATATATGGAATAACTTTTTACTTGATTAACGTGTATTTTTAAATGTAAACAAATACCTCGATGATGATTAACGCCACAAAAATAGTTTATCCGACATTGTTAATGTACGTTCATGCAACTACAGTTTTTTTTTGTAGTAAAAGTTTATCACACTTATGCTGGACTCATTCAGAAAGAACATTGTCACAGGTTATTCCCAGAAAATCAAAGGTATACATTTTATTGTCATTAAAATATCTTAAATATCCGGTAATTTTATAAAGTATTAAGAGTCATTTTACCTTTTCGCGTTTGAGTAGTGCCGTTCACCGACAGAAACGCGCAGACACGCAAAACTATACCGGGTGTTAATGAACAACACCGAAAATTTTCAGAGCAAGTGGAGATATCCTAAACAAGTAATCTGAGATAGGAGACTTATAGCCTATTGGTTCAAATATTGTTGTTACGGATATAGATTTTCTAAAGTTCAAGTACACCGCTGATAATACTTAAGTGCACAACACACCAAAATAAAGAGAGGTGTCGGAACGCTCCCTCTGGCGCAATGGTTATACATAAGCTTTCTTGTTAAAAGTTAACGATTTCGATTCTCCTTAATTTTTATCTCCTTTTTATTTTTGTTTTGTTCGTTTTTTCAATATTTTGTCTAAGCTTTTAATTCTTGTATAAATGTATGCATTTTACGGTGTAATTTCACCTTGTCAGTGCAATTAATTACAATTCTTTCTAACAAAGGTTGAATCGTGCTTAATACTTTCACATACTGTACGTCTAAATGGGAGATGGTGAACAAACTTACATAAAATGTAAATTCAACTCTTTACGTCAGGTTTATAGGAACTGCTCGAAATGGTGACCTGAGTTTTCAATGCAAAATTGACAGCGGCGAAAGAACGGCCCTCGTACTCTTTCCAAAGTTCCTTGTGTGTAGAATAACTTCACATGCTGCTATTATTTGGGCAGTTTGGTCCTCATCTAAGGTAAAAGGTGTTTCATACACCAGACACTTGAGGTGACCCAAGAAAAAATGTAGTGGTGTTATTGCACTGGTCATTCATGTCTACGTTCTTAATTACGAATCACGCCATTCCTTCCTATTAGTATTTACGTATTAAAAACAAAAGAAAAAATAACTACATGACAGGAACCGAATCACTGACATTTGGAATACCAGATTTTGGTTATGGATTGGGCCAGCAATACAGCTGCAAAAACACCACTAGAGAAGGATATATGTTGGTAATCGCTGTTCAGTGTTGCACTGGCAGGTGATTAGTTCGAGATTTGAGAGATTTTGTGGATTAAATCTTGAGAACGCCGATAACGAGCTACTAAGAATTGATATTTCTGTACTCAGGAAGCAGTTTCAAAGACAATATAAGCTAATAATTTCGACCAGCTTGTTTAAATACCAACATATTAGAATCTGATGCCAGTTACGTTTAACACAATTAACTGGGTTATGTTTAGCCGCAGACCATGCCCTGCCCATCTCAACTTGCCTATATTAGTCAAGTCTACAATCGCTGAAATTATTTCGGTATAGTTCATTATCATTCTGTATTGTCCGCGGGAGCCTCTCTTAACAATTTATTAATTCAAACTATTGAATCATTAACTTTAGGTACCTTTAAATAAAGGTATATACAATATCTTACTGTCAGGTTGAAATTGATTACAGCTTATTTAATTCTTACTTATGTAAGGAAGATTATTAATTAAACACTTTTTGAAATTCTTATACATTATATGAGAGATTTATTTACTTTTAATTTACGAGGGCTGTTCACTAAAGAATGATCACAAGTATTTTAAGAACGTACCTTCACTCATCCTCATAATTTTGATGGTCTTTCTCAAAATAGTCTCCCCTGACTGCCATGCACTTGTCCCAGCGTATCTGCTAGTCTTCACAGACATGCTGGAAACCATTTTTTTTAGAGATCCTTCAAAATAGCCTCCGCAGTCTTCAGCATTGCTTCTGATGAGGGATAATGCCTCCCACGAAGCCGTTTCTTCAAGTTAGAAAATATAAAGAAGTCACATGGAGCTAAATACGGAATACAGGGAGAGTGAGGGATGCACTTCATGTTGGTTTTTGCAAGATTTTCAGCAACAACATTGGCAATAGGCGGCCGCGCATTATCGTGGTACAGCATCCAGCCTGCTTCAAGGAAATGTAATCTTTTGCGCCTGATATGGACTTGTAATATTTTCAGGACATCCCTGTAGTATTGTCCACGTACTGATGTGTGTGCAGGTACGACATGCTGATAAACCATTCCATGAATATCAAAGAATGAGATGAGCATAACTTTCCCATCAGAAGCAACCACTTTTGCTTTTTTGGGGGTTGATAATGAAGGAGATTTCCCTTTACTGTTTGCTCTCAGGATCAAACTGATGTAGCCAAGTTTCATCAGCAGTGATTACGTTTGAAAGAAACTCCGGATCTTCCTCTAACATCAACCTTAACTGAATGCACACCCGCATGCGAATGTCATTTTGTTCGGGAATCAACACATCGCGCAAAAACGCGTCTCATAAGTAATGTTTCTGTCACCAACGTGTGGGTGGCACCCAATGAAATGTTCAGTATTTCAGAAAGTGATCTTAAGGTAATTCGTCGATCCTCTCTCACAATGGCAGCAGCAATGTTGATGTTTTCTTCTGTAAGAGCAGTAACTGGAGCACCGGGTCCACCTTCCTTTGAAATTGATTGTCTCTTCTCTTTAAACATTTTAAACCAACTTCGAGCTATGCTGTAGGAAAGAACAGACTCTCCATAGTCCTCCTGTAACATTGTATGGGCCTCAATTGAAGATGTTTTGATACGAAAGCAGAATTTCAAAGCCGCATTTTGCTCCTTGCGTGTTATCTCCATTGCAGCGGTAGGCGATACTGAACATGTCTGAACTTGCCTGGTTCTCACAGGAGGGAACCAGGAGTACCAACAATGAAACTACTACGGCGTGTTTGTTTCACATTAGGCTAACAGAACATAATAAGATTGAATTTTAGTGCAAAAAATTATGACCATAAAAACTATGATCATTCTTTTTTGAACAGTCCTCGTAGGTATATTCCCACACGGTTTTATTTTTCTAAAAAAAAATTTGTTAGATTTTGAGTCTCAAAACATGTAGGTATTTCATGTGAAATCTTGGTATAGAATTTTTGGGTGAAACAGAAATTAAATAGGAGACAGTTTCCACGTAAACATTAGCCCGAACTACCAAGTTTTGTTTTTTAATTATTCTGTTCTCTCTTTCCCAACATGCGCGCAACTTTTTCTTGGATTCAAGGCCTCTCAACGCGTGCATTTCTGATGAACTTTCGCTATTGTATTTTCAAGTGAAATGCAATACTTTCTTTTACGTACGGAAGGTAAACAAAAGAAGAAATAAACAAAAGTGGCATGACTCAAAAGAATGTTTCTGGATTGTTGCGTGTATAATGAAGTAAATCGGTACAATTTATATATCTAGTGTGCTGATTTCCACTGGAATATACATTTGAAACTTGAGACCTCGAAGAAAGTGTATAAATATGGTTTTAAGACAACGTCTAGTGTGCAATTTGTAGAGAAAATCAGAAAATCGGGACGAGTGAGGTACATATGTCGGTCACATGCAAACGAATTGTTGAAAGTCTGCACGTGCGGAATGAAAGTGCACAATTTTGATTGATGTCCGTTATAATTACGTAGCTGTCAAAACGGGTAACAACTCATCATTTTAGGTCAGGTACTGCAGTAAAAGAAGCTACTGGGCGAGTCCAGTCAAACGATTTTTTAAAGATTGAAAAGGAAATGAAAGGAAAGTCGTGCTGACTTGAGCCATTGAAGTCTGCAAGTCAAATGTTTTGTAGCTTTCGTGAAGGAGGAGTTCTGAATTTACACCTACACGATTGTGTGCCAAACAGTCCTAACGGTTGCATTTGCTAGCGGATGTGTCCGTGCAGAGAAGAACAAATAGGTTTCAACCCATGACCATGAGAGGACAAGTTAGTTGTCCCTGACCTTCTCCTTCTCCTCCTCCCGGTAGCAGCATTTAGACAGTCCAAGGTTGCTCCAGAATAATCGATTCTGTCGAACAAAAACAATTGGCTATCAGGCCCCAAAGATATCACTTAACTCCACAAAGAACTTCCACTTTTTCACCTATTTACAATACAATTGCTGACATTTTACAAATAATCTGAATTGAAAGTTTATATGGTGAGTTGATTTCATACAGATATTATTCCTGTTTGTTTGTAATTTTCGTCCTCCAACATTAAGTCATATCGGACGATGAATGGAATGGGTGAAATGATGCTCAAATGAGCTAAGAGTCCATAGAGCTTAGTTACCCGACATTCGTCTTTCAGGATAAGGGAAAACTCAGGAAAAAGCCTTAACCAGGTAACTCGCCATGGGCGAGATTCGAACTAGGGACCTCTTGAACCTGAGGCAGACACGCTACCAGTAGTGAGGTGGGCCAGATAATGTTATTTATCCTAAATAGTCTGCTTAAATTATCATCATCCAAAGCTTGGGTATCATCTCATCCCGACTTTAAGCAATTCTTCATTTTCCCGTCTGCTTTCAGTCGTTCTCTTTAAATTTGCTTTTCCAGTGTAACAGTTTTATTCGTCCGGCTATAATTTCATTTACTATTATAAACAAAATACATTTATAGTGTGCAGGTTACTAATCTACAGCAGCCAATCTATGAAAACTGAAAATACGTTGTATCTTAAGTCTAAAACGATATTCAGATGTTACTAAACTTTTAACTGACAAAGATGCTTTAGAATGAAACAAAAGTATCCGAAGAATAGAAAAGGCTGAACACATCATTAATTTATTTACATAATTCCGTACTGTTGAATTATATATTTGAAACTATATCAAAACACAAAAATTTGAATTAAATAATGTAGGAATAAATTTAAAACACTCTTTCTAATAAGCTATTATTTGTAACAACTGCAGAGGCTACAGAGAGAACTACAGTTCACAAGATTATCAGAACGTTTACGTAAATATTACAGTACACAAAATTAAAAGTGTATCTATTGAAGGAAGTAAATACTCTTTTGCCATGTGACGTAAGTTAAACTTCAATTACATCAATCCATAATGGCTCTCAAGAATTAAACCAACTGGATTTTGAAATTTTTTCATGTAATGAACAAAATTGTCATGTATGAATTTTATTTGCAGCATAGTTACCATAATTAGAGGAGGTACTACTTGTATTCCACCCTAACATTCAATACCAAGATTTTTCCGAAAGGTGATAACCAATTGAACAATTTCTTATTGAGCACGTCATTCCTAACGACCAATTCTATTACTCCATACGTGGTTATTTCTATAATCTTTCTTTTTAAAGCTTAATTTAAACAATCCTATATTCATTATAACTTTAAATCATTTTAAACTTCTAATAACATCGTTAAAACAACATTTTTTATTTTCTTCTCTTCATAACTCAGTCTATTACACGTTTTTATTGCACTCGTTACATAACCTCGTTCAGTTAACTGTCACTTTCAACTATTTATGTTGATTTCTTTTTAAAGATTTTTAAAATAAATTTAAAATAAGTATAAAATTAATAAAATGTTTTGGGGTTTGAAATAAAACAACTCTCTGAAGCGTTTATTATATAGAATACAGTTTGGCTGAAAAGTTTCTTAAAAAATAGAGGAAGTCATGTGAATCTAAAACATCAGATTTTTTAAATATATGTTTTAAAACTGACCTCAGCACTTCCGTGGCTAGAACATGTACTCTCCGGTGTAATAACATTTCGTATAGCATCACGTCTTAGTCTCCATCAGATAAGTATAATGATTTATATAGAATCAACGCATTTCTTTATTTGGCTGTAAATTCGTTTAAAGAGGTTTCAGTATCAAATTAAACAGGCTGTGTAAAAGAGAATGAAGCTGACACTCCTATAATCTTCAATGGAAGTACTTAAGAGGAAAAATAACGTTGTCAATAAACCATTATTCCGAACTAAAGAGTCAGGACTAAGAAAAGCAATCGTGATAGGAGGTGATACTCGTATAACAAATCCTTAAGTTACAGTGTTAAGGGAAATTACATCATTATGGCAAGTCGAGTCGGCTAAGCTTAACAAAATATTTGTATAAAATGTTTCAGAAATACTTTTACGGACTTAGGGTATGGGTTCCTCACACGAAAAAAAAAGGTAAAAAGTTCATATGAACGTATGTCCCATAATCCTTTTTCTTGCCTGGTGTTCAACACATTGGTACACTTATAACACACAAAATTCGCCATAATTGCTCTAAATGTCCTCCTCTTGCTTCTATGCATGGCTGTAGTCGTTGAATTATGGAATGTCGCACCCTTTCAAAAACTCCGGGATGGTGGCGAATGGTTTTGCATGCTTCCGTTACACGTCGAAGAAGCGTTTCTGCATGCGAGATGGTAGCTCCATAAACCAATGATTTATTTAGGATGCCCCAGAGGTAAAAATCCCAGGATTGGGGTCAGGAGAACGTGCAGCCCATAGAACTGGTCCTACTCTGCCTATCCATGGTCATGGTAGATACCAGTCAGTGTATCTCGAACAATGCGACTAAATATGTCGTAGTCCCATCATGCATAAGCCACATGATTTTTCTTATTTGCAGGGGCACATCTTTGTTAAGTATTTTAGGAAGAGTGTGCTGGATAAAGTCCCATTTTCCGGAAAAGAAAACCGCTTTGAGATTCCTGATATTTAAAATAAGTACCTACATGCTTTTAAAAAGATATATGCATGCACTTGTCTGTGAACATAACTAAAAAATGAGAGGTCGGCTAAATTCAAAACTTTGGCTTTCCCAGACAATGTAAATCGAAGATTTTCAAGAAAGTACTTCACGTCGAACTATTTTCAGTTTTAGAAAGTTTTGATTTTCTCAAAAACGGATGAAAGGATCTTTATACTAATATACAATGTGTCTGAAGATCTTTTCATCACAAATAAATTAAATTTCTTGAATTTTATGATATTTCCTCTTCCTATTAACATATATTCAGTCTGGATTTGATATTCCCTTCGCGTTTCTCTATGACCAATTGAGAATTTTTTTTATTATTTGTTGCATTTATAATCCGCCTTTAGCTGCAATGGTCATATCGGCGGCCGTTCTGCTTTGGAACATATCGAAGGCGTTAATTCGTATTCGTTGGGTTCTAATCATTAGATCACACACACATTCGCACTCTCATTCATACTTCCAGACTTTGGGGTACATAAGGAGTTATCTTGGTCGGAGAAAAGTCCCCACCCCCACCGCCACCGCCGGGAACCGAACCCGGGACTCCTAGCACGGCAGGCAGGTGCTCTACCAACTGAGCTATGGGGCCAGACAAATGAAATGTTCTATATCGTAATACATTAGCGGCGTATTCCTATGTTTCGGAAATGAACGAATATTTGCTCTGGCTGCTCTAAGACCATTACGATCATCTTTCCTCTTGGAAACAATAGCTGGAACCACACCAGCAATTCTAAGAATGACCACCCACATTGCTGCTTATATAACACGCCCATTTCTAAGCAAATTTATTTGAATAAAAAGAAAAGAAAAAACGGTAGTTAAGCGTGTGTTGTTTGGAGCCGCAAGCGACACACATACAAGGAAAATAAGAGGAAACTACAATGGAGTCTTGATTGCGAATAACAATCAATGGTGCTTTAGGAAAAGATTAAATAGCTTATCTGGCTAATGCTAATAATGCTAAATAACTAATCTGGCCATTCTTTATGGGACTAATACTGTCATTACAACTTAATTTTCTCTATAGATACTATGTCTGTTGATCTACTTTCATCGACCTCTTTTCTTCTGGAACGTGGCATAGTAATTTTTTAAAACTAAAGAGTTATAGCCTTCTGCCCATACTAATTCTTATGCAGCATTGTAGATTCACAATTTTATTGCATGACCTGTTAAAATCAGGCGGTGAGCGGATGAAATGATGCACACGAGCTGAGTTCCATAGAACCTGAAGTAACTATAGTCTTCTGAAAAGAACTGAAAAAAAATCTCACGTCGGAACTTATTTCAATATTCGAACTCAAAATCCCGTAAATGTGAGGCAGCGCACTGATATTACACAACAGAGAGGGACATCTACTTTGTCAGTGTCATAAATAGTCAGTCATTTCCATCCAAGCTATTACTGCTTCAGAAACTGTGATATAAATAAGTTGTATATCTTAATAGAATCCTTGGTTTAAGTTCAAAACGGAACGACATCACAGAAATTGCTGCCTATATATACTGAATATTTTTCTGTACTTAAAAATTAAGATTGGGAATAGAGAGTGGATTTTCATTAAAACCAAAAGCATTACTACATAAATTTTACCTTTTGTAAGTAAACCTCCATTTCGTAGGCAGACGAAATTTTTAATTTCACAAAAAAAAAAAAAAAAAAAACAAACAAAAAAAAACTTTGTACTAACATTTCACCAAAATTCTTGATATGAGGTTGCTTTTAAAAGGAGTCTGCGTGTGACAGAGAGAGAGAGAGAGAGAGAGAGAGAGAGAGAGAGAGAGAGAGAGAGAGAGAGAGAGAGAGAGAGAGAGAGAGAGAGAGAGAGAGAGAGAGAGAGAGAGAGAGAGAGAGAGAGAGAGAGAGAGAGAGAGAGAGAGCGAGAAAGAGAGAGAAAATATTCCTCTTCTTTACTTCAAGGATTAGGCATCAATGCCTGTATCGGCCTCAAAATACATCCGACCAGCGTGACAACCATTTCCAAAATATTTTATTTACGAGGGCTGTTCAGTAAAGAATGATCACAATTTTTTTGACAACGCAACTTTACTTATCCTCCTAATTTTGATAGCCCTTCTCAAAATAGTGTCCCTTGAATGCTATGCACTTGTCCCAGCGTTTCTGTCAGTCTTGTGCCGTTTGTTATTTTCCCCGGCACATTTTTGTTGCCCTTCCGGTTCGGGGGCGCTGACGTCTTGTTGGTTTGGGCTTTCCGCCGTTTCTCTCTGGGGGCGCTGCGGTGCCCGAGACTTCTTGGGTGGCTCCTTCGAGCCGGGAGAGCGGTGAGAGTGTGTGCCTGGTTGGTGTCGAGTGGGCGTTTCTTAGGGTGAGTGCTCCAATTCGGGTTCCCCGATTTTTCTCTTAGTTTTTTTTTATAATTGGTCTTTTGGTGAGCCGTGTGTTTTTGGGGGGGGGGGCTCTTTCTCCCAGATTCGGGGCCAGAAGTATATAGTTATCTTTATCTGTCTGGTTGGTTTAAGCAAAGTGTAGCAAAGAACAAACGAGAAAATAAATACATGTTAAGGTTCCGATAAAGGCGTATGTTTTCAATTTAATCTCATGACCCTGGGTTGGCCTGCACAATTTGGTAGCAGAGCGTGGTTAATTTGACGCTTGGCTCTCGGCTTGGTTTCCGCGCGTTCGTGTTTGTTGCTTTTGACGTTCTCAGTGCCTACTACTGCATTCTTTGGCAGTGAGGAATGGCGACTTCCTTAGTAAATGTTGACCGCTTGCGTAAAGGTGAGCTGATGTTTGAGTTGTTAATTCGTGGTGGGCAGGTCTCTGCTGCGGCCGACTGGTCGGCCATATTAGACGCATTGCGGCTGGTCAAGGACAAGCCGTTTATTGCTTTACCTGATAAGCATGATTTAGTTTCCAATTCCCCTCAAGTGTGTTCTGAAGCGCTTTTAGAGTTGGGTGAGGTTATCCAAGATTTGGAGCGTGAGGGGACCCCTTCAAGAGGACAGCAGGTTCGTTTATTGGCGCGCATCCAGCATTATATCAACAGGTTAGATTATCTCATTACCTATTTTCCGCGTTCCGAGGTTTTACCTCGTGTTAAGACACTCAAACAAAATTTTGAGGCGCTCCTCGAGAAATTTAACGCCATGGCTCGTCAAGGGGGAGAAGACGCTAAGCTGCATTTTCCGGAGACCTCGTCTTCCCCGGCTGTGAGTCCCGTTGCTTCTCTTTCGACGCCATTTCGTGCCTTAAAAATCATTCACCCTTTACAACAGTTGGTGGAGGCAGTGGATATGTTCGAGGTGTCGGATGTGCTGTCGGCTTTCACGTTTTTGAAATTCCTAGTAAAGCTTAACAAGGTAGCCATGGTGCACTCGGTTTCTTCCGATTTGACCATGCAGGCAGTTGCGACCAAGGTCAAAGGTGTAGTTTTGAATCTTTTGCTTAGAGCAAGGCAATCAGCTGACCCTTTAAGTACTTTTCATGCTTTGGTTTTGGAATTCTTTATCCCGCGTCGTGAATCGTTAAAATTATTGCAAGACCATTATTTACGACCTCAAGGTCTGGCCGAACCGTTTGTCCAGTATATGGAACGGGTCAGAGACGTGGCCTTGGCCTTACGTCTCCCAGATACGGAGCAGGCGGTTTGTGACGTCATCATTTCGGGTTTGAATCCCGAAGCTCGCTCCAGTGTTGTTTTCGCGACACGTCCTAATACGTTCACGGCTTTGGAATCTTTAGTGCCCTTGCTTAATGAATGTTCTTCTGTAGATCGATCTCGCTTAGGTGAAGTGTTGAATTCACCTCCCCCACCACGAGCGAATCGTGGAGATGGTTTAACGCCCGGCGTCCGACCTGGGTCATCAACTCACGGGCCCCGGGTAAGATGCTACCGTTGTCAGGAGGTAGGACATATGGTTAAGAACTGTAGTTTTCCTCGCCCAACGGGCATGGACCCTTCGAAATCTGGACGTGATAGTCAGTTCCGGCAGCGCCCCATTTGACGCCAGAAGTTGCCTGCCATGAGCGCGAGTTTGGCCCCATCGCGGCGCATTTTGGCTTTACCCCATTCTATTAAACCTCTTGTGCAGGTTGTTGTCGGTAAGGTGAGCGTTTTAGCCCTCCTTGATTCCGGTAGCTCATTTTCTCTCATTAATCAAGTATATTTTCGCAATACTTTGGCGCCTTCGTGTCCCAAGGAGGTGAGCTGTCAGGTGCAATGTTTAGCAGTTAATGGTCAGTCCTTTAATGTGTCTAGCAAGGTTAGGTGTACTATCCGCTTTCCTAAGTTCACTTGGAAACATGAGTGCTATTTGGTCCCTGACCTACCCTATTCTGTAATCTTGGGGGCCGATTTTATGTCACGCTCCCGTTTGTGTTTAGATTTTGAGAAGAAACAAGCCACTTTCGGGTTCGCGACTGGAAGTAGTGTACCTTTTCAGGAGAAACTATATGACGTTCCACCTCGCCCTCGTCTAGGTAACGTCACGCTATTAGACGAGCGTGAGGCAGATATTTCCTTGTCTCATTTGACTCATCAACAAGCCGCAGTGGTGGAAGGTTTGGTTAAGGAATTTTCCTCCTTGTTTTCCGACCGATTGGGCGTTACTCATCTTATTACCTACGATATTCAGCTGACTGACCCGTCCCCTGTTAAGCTTTCTCCGTACCGTCTGACACCACCCAAAATGGCCATTTTGAAGGCGAAAATCAATGATATGTTGGATAAGGGTATCATTAGACCTTCCACTTCGTCTTATAGTAGCCCGGTTTTCTTAGTTCCTAAGGGTGACAATGATTTCCGTCCTGTCGTGGATTATCGCCAACTCAATAAAAAAATACTTATTGAATCTACTCCCATGCCAGACCTCCATACTGCCGCCCATCATTTTGCTGGCGCACGCGTGTTTACGACTCTGGATTTAAACAGCGCCTATCATCAGATTCCTTTGTCGGATGAATGTAAACACGTGACTGCCTTTTCATCTCCGTGGAGATTGTATGAGTTTAATAGGATTCCCTTTGGGATTGCTACCGGTGCGCAGGTACTTTCCCGTCTCTTGGACAATTTGTTTTCTGACATTAAATTTAAATTTCTTTACCACTATTTAGACGACCTAGTAGTGTACTCTCCTGATTTTGATTCCCATATCTTACATTTACGTGAGGTGTTTGATCGCTTACAGAAGGCTGGCCTCACGGTTAAAAGGTCTAAAGTGAAGTTTGCTACCACAGAGATTTCTTTCTTGGGCCATTGGGTGTCGCCCGCCGGCATTACTATTGATTTAGAACGCACCAAAGCCGTGCGCAATTTTCCACCCCCTAAGAACTTACGTGCATTGGCTCGTTTTGTTGGTATGGTGAATTTCTTTTCCAAGTTTATTCCTTCCTTCGCTGCCCGGGTTGAACCTTTGAATCGCCTTCGACGGAAGGGTATTAAGTACGTCTGAGGTGACGAACAACAGCGTGCGTTCGAAGACCTTAAGTCCGCCATTTCCTCTCCTCCTGTTTTGGCGTTTCCAGATTTCAATAGAACTTTTATTCTCCAGACTGACGCTTCTAGTTATTCCCTGGCGGCGGTTCTTCTCCAGGATTTTCCGGAGGGGCGCCGTCCCATTTGCTATGCTTCGCGAACTCTATCTGAAGCTGAACGCAAGTTTTCAATCTATGAGCTCGAAACCTTGGCAGTTTTGTTTGGTCTCGAGAAGTATAAACCCTACCTGGAACATGTATCTTTCATATTGGAGTGTGATAACCAGGCTCTCGCGTGGGCGTTAGGGACACCACGTAAAACCGGTAGGCTCGCCCGTTGGGGCGTGCGGATTGGGGCGTTTAAGTTTACATCGAGGCACATTCGTGGTTCTGATAATGTAGCTGCTGACGCCCTTACACGTATGTTTTCTGAGGAACCGCCCCGGTTACCACCTTCGGGGACGGTTTCCGGCTCTAACGCCTGTCTGTCGTTCCCCGAAATGTTTACCAGCATCGCTGAACATCAGCGCAGGGATGCCTGCATTAATCAGATTATACAGCAGTTTGAGGACGGCCATCCTGTCCCGCTGTATTGCTTACGTGATGGTGTTCTTATGGCGCGTGCTAATTTTGACGGCAAATTTAAGATCGTTTTGCCCGATAGTATCATTCCCATGGTATTTGCTTACTTTCATCTTTCACCCTTTGGTGGGCACCTTGGTGTAAACAAGACTCGCGATAAAATACGTGAGCGCTTTATATGGAAAGGCATGGATCGCGATATTGCGACCCGTGTTAAAGCTTGTAATATTTGTTCCATGGCTAAGCCGGCGCAGCGAACCACGTGGGGTGGTCTCGCGTCTGAAGTGGCATCTAAGCCGATGGAAAAATTATTTGTTGATTTTATAGGCCCATTTCCCCGGTCGATTCAAGGTAATACTTATGCCCTTGTGGTTGTTGACGCCTTTTCTAAGTTCGTGTGGATTTCGGCCGTGCCACGTGCCACGGCTCGTACTGCTACGAAGGTCCTGAATAACATCTTGGCTGCTTTTGGTGCTCCACGTTACGCTGTGTCTGACAATGGCTCGCAGTTCACTTCCAATTGGTTCAAACAATTCTGTTTTCAGTGGGGGGTAAGACATATCACTACCACCCCACATTACCCTAATCCTTCCCAAGCCGAGAGGGTTAATAGAAATTTGAAATCCGCTTTGATTGCTTTCCATCATGAGCACCACAATCAGTGGGATACTAACTTGGGAAAGTTGCAGTTTGCCTTTAACTCCGCTCGTCATGAAGCTCACCAGACCACCCCCTCCAGTTTAATGTTTGCTTTTGTACCCAGTTCCCCTTTGGCGAATATGTGGTCCTTAAATGATCTACTTCCTCAGACCTTTTCTCCCGAAACTATTAGACAGAACTGGAGGAGAGCCTTTAATAATCTAAAACGTGCGCATGAGCTCACCAAAAGGCGTTATGAAGAAAATAGAAAACCCTCTCCTTTCGCGGTCGGTCAACTGGTTATGTGCAAATCTTTCCCTATAAGTTCGCGTAAGGATGCTTTTGCTGCTAAATTAGCTCTGCGTTACTCTGGCCCCTATAAGATCATTAACATTTTTAAGGGCGTGTCCGTTACTCTGGAGCACTGTAAAACCCATGAAATGCGTCGGGCTCACATCACTCAGCTAAAAACCGTGCCCTGACGCGATGATTTGATGTCTGTTTTGGCTTTACTCTGTTTGTTTTGGCATTTCACATCCCATTAGAGGTAACCATCCCATTAGAGGTAACCAGAATCTATCATACGGCAATACTAACAGGTATATTAGGATACGGAGTGGTTATTTGGGCATCTCGCACTAAACTAGTGAAATATTCAAGTTCACTAAGAAGCGCACAAAGACAGGTGTTGATCAGATGTCTAGGAATAGTCAAAACGACACCCACAATGGCTATCCTTGTAGCTTTAGCCATCTGGCCTATAGATCTTACCATCAGAATGAGGGCAGCTTTATTCCTAATAAAGAAAAGAGAGTATGGGAAAACTAAAGATATCCTCGGGAAAGTCTGTGTCTCTAAAAGGGAAGTTAGGGAAGTATTCTTATCCGAATGGCAGAAAGAGTGGAATTCTATTGAGACAGGTCGTCGGACGTATCAACTCTTCCCCAACATCAGAGAAAGATTAAAACTAGAGCAGATTAAACCAAATAATAACGGTATACAGTTTTTGACCGGACACGGGCCTTTCGATACCTATTTTAAGAAGATCAGGAAAAAGAACGACGATAAATGTGAACAGTGTAAGGAAATTGGCACGCCGGAACACGTAGTGTTTGAATGTCACAAATATGTAAACCTAATACTTCAAGAAAGAGAAACACTACAGGGTAAAGCACTATGGAACATTGTTAGGGAAAAACAACACTTTGAAGTGGTACAACAAATGACGGCAAAGATATCTGCGAAGGTTATGGAGGAATACAATAGTCGTAAGGACAAGGAAAGAGTACACCCAGAAGAGGAGGTTGGAACCAGACAACAGGAGGAGGTGCGAAGATCAGAGAGAGTAAGGACGCGTAATAGGCAAACAAACACTATGGAAGGTTCAGAAGAAGGGCAACTGACAGAAATTCATCCAGCAACCTTACGAGTACCGATGAACCGTAGACGACACTACTGGGTATCCGATAGAGGACGTGAAGAAGTGGAACAATAATCAAGACATCCACAGTAGGAGGATCCTCAATCCTGAACTTAGTATAAATATAGTAATATTAGTGTAGGTTCAGCAGTAGTAACTCAAAGTGAAACATTGTAATCCTTTATGGAAAAATAACTTGTGTTTATATCTATGTAATATATGTAAATACTGCTGAATAGGAAGAAAAAACTTATTCAATGTAAGCTGCTGGGAACAGCAGCGTAGGTCTAGTTAGATTAGTAAATTAGTATTAGACTTCATCTGTAAATCATTGTAAAACTTGAATAACTAATAAAGGTATAAAAAGAAATAAATATGTAAACGATGTCCTGGTATAGACTCCAGACGCCAGGACAAAGTTATACAGAGTTTATTTTTTTTTATTTTTTTTTTTATTTTTTTTTATTTTTTTATTTTTTTTTTGTCTGTTTACGTTGCCGTGTTTGTTTTGGCTTCTGCGACCTTGACCTCGGGGCACGGTTGTCTGTGTTGTGTGGCGTTCGCGTGGCACGCCGCCAGGGCATGCACTCACTTTCTCCTTCCTCTCTCTCTCTCTCTCTCTCTCTCTCTCTCTCTCTCTCTCTTTCTCTCTCTCTCTTACTATGCCGGCATATCTCTCTCTTTCTCTTTCTTTCTGTGCGTGTGTTTTTCTTATGTGTGAGTGTTATTTAAAAAAGGTTGTTGGGTACCCATGATTGTGTGTTATTTACTGGTTTATATATGTATGGGTGTATGTGTATATATACAATGTGTCCAATTATGTTGATGTGCTCAATATTGTCTAAGGTATTTCTTTCTTTATTGTTAAAATTTGGATAATTGTTTTGCTGAAAATATTTATTACTTGGAAAGTGTTTATTAGTATTGGTCACTTCAATGGTATTTATCCTTATTGTTATTTTTTAAAGATATTTATTGCTGTTACTCGTTTGAAAATATTTATTACTTGGAAAGTGTTTATTAGTATTGATCACTTCAATGGTATTTATCCTTATTGTATTTATTTAAAGAGATTTATTGCTGTTACTCGTTTGAAAATATTTATTACTTGTCCTTCAAAGATATTTCTGCCCCTTATGAAAAAAAAAAGTATTTTACAAATTTGGCTGGTTAATATTCTTAGGTTACCACTCCTGCTTCTGGTTCCGTTTCTGGCTTTTGTTTTATGTTTCAGCCGCCTCATCTCCTACCGTGATCCTTGCCTGTTCTGTCATTCTGGATTTTTCCGCCTCGTGCCAGTACCACCCGGGGGTCCCGGTGTGACAGTGACCTTCACGTGCGCCACGCTTTTTCTCCACCTCGGGAGAGTCGCCACGTGGGAGCTAGCTTCGCTTCTTCTTCGACTTCAAGCCACGTCATCCGTCTTTACCTTGGTCACCCTTCCGTGACCTACCTGGCTGTTGTAAGGCGTTCAAAGGACTAACCTGCTGCCCTTTGGTAACGTTTTGCCTCTGTTCACTTCTGCCCCTGAAAGACTTGCCAGCAGTGTTCTGCTCTCTACGTCACGCCTGTGTGTGCAAAATAGAGACAGTGTTCTCCGTGTAAGAGTGACGTATGGTATGTCACGGTTGTGAGGGTAAAAAAAAAATAGGAAACTCAGTTTCACATCTGCTCTCTACGTCACGACTGTGTGTGCAAAATAGAGACAGTGTTCTCCGTGTAAGTGTGACGTATGGTATGTCACAGCTGTGAAGGTGGAAAGACTCAACAAGTGTACGCAATACTCATACTCATTGCTACTCAGGGCAGACTTTCTATGACGTTTGGTGCACGTCCGACTCTCCTAGGGTTTCCTTCTTCGGGCTTCATCACCCCGGGGTCTCGAATGGCTTTCTTCCTTTCCTTGGTTTCTTCCAGCCTTTCCTTTCTTTCCGTTTGGCTTCTCCACCCTGTGTTTCCGATGGGGAGGGGGTGTTTGTGCCGTTTGTTTTTTTCCCCGGCACATTTTTGTTGCCCTTCCGGTTCGGGGGCGCTGACGTCTTGTTGGTTTGGGCTTTCCGCCGTTTCTCTCTGGGGGCGCTGCGGTGCCCGAGACTTCTTGGGTGGCTCCTTCGAGCCGGGAGAGCGGTGAGAGTGTGTGCCTGGTTGGTGTCGAGTGGGCGTTTCTTAGGGTGAGTGCTCCAATTCGGGTTCCCCGATTTTTCTCTTAGTTTTTTTTTTATAATTGGTCTTTGGCGAGCCGTGTGTTTTGGGGGGGGGCTCTTTCTCCCAGATTCGGGGCCAGAAGTATATAGTTATCTTTATCTGTCTGGTTGGTTTAAGCAAAGTGTAGCAAAGAACAAACGAGAAAATAAATACATGTTAAGGTTCCGATAAAGGCGTATGTTTTCAATTTAATCTCATGACCCTGGGTTGGCCTGCACAGTCTTCAAAGACATGCTGGAAACCATTTTTGAGAGATCCTTCAAAATCGCCTCCGCAACCTTCACCACTGCTTCTGATGATGGATAATGCCTCCCACGAAAGCGTTTCTTCAGGTTAGGTAATAGAAATAAGTCACATGAGGCTAAATCCGGACTATGGGGAGGGTGAGGGATGCACTTCGCGTTGATTTTTGCAAGATATTCAGCAATAACATTGGCAATATGCCGTCGCGCATTATTGTAGTGCAGCATCCAGGTTGCTTCACGGAAATGTTGTCTTTTGCGCCTGATATGGACTTGGGTCATCCTGTAGTATTGTCCAGTTATTGATGTGCATGCAGGTACAACATGCTGATAAACCATTCCATGAATATCAAAAAATGAGGTTACCATAACTTTCCCAGCAGAAGCAACCACTTTTGCTTTTTTGGGGGGTTGGTGAAGAAGGAGATTTCCACATTGAGCTTTGCTGTTTGCTCTTAGGATCACAATGATGTAGCCAAGTTTCATCAGTATTGATTACGTTTGAAAGAAACACCGGATCTTCCTCTAACATCAACTTTAACTGCGTGCAGACCTGCAGGCGAATGTCCTTTTGTTCGGAAATCAACAGTCTTGGAACCCATCGCGTACAAACACGTCTCATGTGTAATGTTTCTGTCACCAACGTGTGGGTGGTACCCAATGAAATGTTCACAAAGTGATATTAAGGTAATTCGTCGATCCTCTCTCACAATGGCAGAAACAGTGTTGATGTTTTCTTCCGTAAGAGCAGCAACTGGAGCACCGGGTCCACCTTCCTTTGAAATTGTCTCCCCTGTTGAAACATTTTAAACCACCTTCAAGCTGTGCTGTAGGGAAGAACAGACTCTTCATAGGTCTCCTGTAACATTGTATAGGCCTCAACTGAAGATTTGTTGAGACGAAAGCAGAATTTCAAAGCCACACATTGTTCCTCGCGTGTTACCTCCATTGCAGCGGTAGGCGATACTGAACATGTCTGAACTTGCCTGGTTATCACAGACGGGAACCAGTTGTTCCAACAATGAAGCAACTACGGCGTGTTTGTTTCACATTAAGCTAACAGAATTGAGCTAATAAGATTGAATTTTAGTGCGAAAAATTATGACCATTCTTTATTGAACAATCCTCGTATTTTGTGTTTATCACTAATTTGTCACATTTGTGATATGCTGATGGTATTTAAGTAGCGCGAGATCGTGGACGAAGTGTGATAAATTCAAAGCCAAAATGCAACCAACAGCTTTTCAAAGCTTGACTATCGATTTTACGAGCTGTGTTCCTTTGTACCTACAACTAAGTTCTGCAAAAGGCTTTTTTGTTATCAATTAGTAATTATAAAAATAATATTTTGTCAAAATAATTTATGAATTTCTTCTATAAAAACAAATTAAAGTGAAACTGAGAAAGGTCGTTTTGAATGTAGAAGGTCAAGTTTTTGTATAGCTGCAAACACATGCAGAGATTTCAATGTTGGTATAAGAAGATGAACATAACTTACAACAGCAGCAATTCACAGCAACCACAAAACAAATGTTAAAAGGCTGTGACTTTTCTAACTATTGATGGGTCGACACCAGTTTTTCTCGATACTCGATTCTTAATACCAATACACAATATTTTCCACGATAATCGATACCGTCATTTCTAGTTCCAGTTTTAATACAAATTAGAATGTTTGGAGAACTTTTAATGCCAATAAAATTAAATAGATACATATATTTAATGAGAAAAAACTTATAAACTTCAGTGTTATTATTTTTAAACTCTACACTGGACATTTGAGGGCAAAACAGTCCACTTTTTTGCGTTTTTATAAAAAAATAAAAGCATTTTCACTATTTCGGGGTTAAGTCTACTTCTTTTTAAGTCACATATAGGTCCTGCTGTGAAAACTGTTACAGGTAGAATACATAAATATTTTGCGGATAATTGTTTTTTAGTTCTGAAGACTGAATTTGTTTTCCAGTAATGCAGAGGAGATTTCAAATAGTCGTTGAGATATGCATAATTTTTTCTTGGGAACTGTTAACTGGCAGTGGGTCTAACACACGATTATTTTCTTATATAATGTTACTCTGCAAGTACCACATTCGTGGCAATTTGTAGGAATTTGCAATGCTCTACTTACGGCAATTATATTTTGTGATTTTAAGTTGGAGAATTACCACTCAAGTATCCAAAAAGTACTGAGGAAATTTTCTGAAGTATCTTTCGAAGTCGATACCATGCAAGTACCGAGGTATCGCAAATATCGTGGACTCATCCCTATTATAATTTAACTGAAAGTGTTATTCCACTTTTCAACGACGGAGGAGATACACGAGGCAGAATGCATGGTATACCTAAGTGGAGAAGATAGAAGTTGCACAGACTCGGAACGGTATTAGAAGCGGTGTATACAACAAATCTATTTCGTTGTTGGTAATCATAAGAAGTAAGCAACAAGATTATATATAATCCTTTATGAAAACAAGCACTGTTGATACAGTTACAGATCAATTATCACCAACTGCATAGATTATTATTAATTTAGGACTTGCTTTTTTCTTCTTCTTTTTTTAATTTACATACTCCAACGTAAGGTCATATCGGACGATGAATGGAATAATGGAATGGGTAAAATGATGCTCCAATGAGTCCAGGGTCCATAGAGCTTAGATTTACCTGACATTCGTCTTTCAGGATAAGGGAAAACCACCAGGAAAAAATCTTATCCAGGTAACTCACCCTGACCGACATTCGAACTCGGGACCTCTTGAACTTAAGGCAGACACGCTACCTTCTACGCTACCAAGGCGGGCAGGAGGACTTGCTTATACTTCCCTTACATTGTGGAGAAATACAACAAAATTTGAGGTATCTCATAAGGACATAAAATATCAACAGACAACGCGGTTTATAAAGGCAAAGGAAACTAAAACGTGTTTAATTTAAAAAAGGAGGCACTAGTTAAGGTGATGTCATTGATCGATGAGCAAGGTGGGAGCGATAGAGCTGCAACACACATTTTCTTTTCATCTTTTTATTTGAGTGTAAGAGACAAGTGGGCGAGATAGAAATTCTGTTCATTTAGACTCCTTATGTTTATATCTACTTTCTCATGCTTTCTCTTTCCATCATTTTGGATGAAAGAAGTCTTGGATTCAACCCAAAAAAACTCGAAATTATAATTTCAGCAGAAATAGTATCATTTTTTTGAATAATAAATGCAGAAAGCGCCTCTATGTATGTTTGTACAGTAACAATATAACTTAATTTTAATTTTTAATCTTTTGTAGTCAGTACCCTTATTAAGCATTTCACATTTACCTTTGTTTGACATTAACCTTCCTTTCCTGTTCACATCTTGCTATTATACTTCAAAGTTCCCTAGCATATGGTAATGGAGTATATATAGTTGGCAGGATACTTTCTGAAAGGAAAGAGTATTCCCCGGACACATTATAGGGCTGCCTGGTCGATGGGTCGTTCAAGACTCTCTAGGTGGCTCCTGTGGTTGGACGAGTTCTTTATTCTTACCTGTCAGAATGTTTCCTAGAAACCCCGTTAAGTGTTTGCTATATTCTCATTTTATCCATACCACCAAACGATAATAATAAGACTAGATTTGGGGGACGTAAGACGAAAGTGTAACCGAGGTATGCTATCATAAAAATTGCGAAATGACTAGGGACTGCAGCCACTGAATCTGAACCCTAGCCACATGATACGCACCAGCTTGCACTGTTCGAACTTTACCACGCACACAGAACGTTTCCGTACTATACTGCTCTGCGTGCAAACTCTCATATAACTATTCCAATATTCACTCATTTAGTCACAACTAGCAACTGAAATAAGGTAAAGTGAAGTGAATTGTACTAACTCTTGCAGACCAACTCTCGACTAATCTACCTTCACGACTGACTGAAGCTGACTTCTGAACCACCTTTTATATCCTGCCGGTCATGCAAGAAATGTTCTATAAGCCGAAATCGATTGATTCGAAGGAATAGAACGTTGTTGATGTTGAATCTTCAAGGTTCACCGAAATCGAACGATCTGAAACACCGCGAGGGATAACAAAGGGGCTACATCCGACTTCTTGAACGTCATCAGCTGTCATAAGATGTTCAATTTTTTACTCGGCTACAACCAAGGTGGACGTGAAATGTGTAGTGTTTAACGCCCGCTTTTCCTACATATGGCACCGCAGGCGGTGACATTGATGATACATGAGATGAAGTTGGAGCACCGGCGGAATGAGAGGGTGAGTGAAACCGGAGATCCCGAAAAAAAACGTACCAGCATCGTGTTATCCCCCACAAATCTCACTTTGCCGTAAGAGAGAATTGGTCTAACCACTCAGCCACGGCGCGGCCTTACAATAAAGATGGAGAAATCGGTTGACTCACGCTTAATCTTCAGCATGTGTCCTTCATTCCAAATCACTACAGTGCTTAACTTCTTTGGTTGGAGCTTGGGTGATGGTGATGTATCTCTTTTCACCGGAAACAGTTGTAGGTTCGTTGGTCGTACCAGTTCTGTTTCCGATCGCTCGCTACCTTGCGTGGACGACGCCTTAAGGAGGTGCATGAACACTGGCCCTCTTGGAGCACCTCCACATTCATCTTGCTCCTGCTGGATGCATCCGTCGCCTTTGCTAGGGTTACTTTGCAAGCCCCCAGGATGTTAGTTAAGGCTTCGAAGCGTTACCTTATGTCTTCCAACTTGCAGGATAATGATGGTCAATTCCAGCCAAGCTTACTTCTCCACAGTCAAGTTGTACGAATGCCGTCACTGCAGCAGCAATCATGGCCATCAATATTCGTATTGCCTTTCCTGTACTCTGCCGTCCGCAATGAGTTCGTCCTCCATACTTCTGTCCAAGACACATCGATGTGTCGTACGCCACGCTAGCTCTTAATTGTTTCTTCCCGGCTAGTCTACTTGACCGTTGACAGTCCATCACGACGTGTCCCAACTGGCCAATTTCCCAACACACGTCTGTGGGGTGTCGTCGACTTCCTTGCGCTGAAATCTCCTGATATTCCAGTTGGGGTAGTCGTCAGCTGCTCCCACCTCAAGTTGGCATTAACAATCCCAACTGCACACCCATCCGGTCCTCGGAGCCGCCTTCTGGAACACTAAGCCGTCCACTCAGAGCCTCCAGGAGCTCTCCAGGAGCCGCCAAGCTCTTGCTCCTTTTTACCGAGCGCTTCCACGCCCTTCTTCATGCCAATCGATTGTTCGTCAATTTTTGACCCTCTATTCTCCATGCCGGATTCCATTTTCTTCGTAATTTTCTTCATTTCCTCTACCCAGCTTACCATGCTTTCCATTCCTCCATCTCAGATTTCATTTCCTCTATGCCGATGTTCACATTTTACATTTCACTCAATAATTGCTCAAATATTTCCTCCATCGAAGCTTCTTATTCCGCTTCCTGACACCAGAGTCACAAAAGTGACAAGACGAAATTGGACTAAACTCAATTTATTGGTCATTATAATCCTTAGCACAATGTTATTTTAAAATCACCTTCACTTTTTGCGAATACACTAAGTACGCCAATCTAATGTTTCTTTACACTTTTGTTGCATGCTTCAATTTGCGCTGGTCGAACTTTTTTACAAATAGTTGTTTTTTTCTTTTAGAGACTGGCTTTTGCACTTCCTTTTATACAATACAGGTACGCAAGAGATGTTCTGAAAGCCAAAATATCTCAAACCGAAGGAATGGAACACTGCTGAAGTAGAATATTCTATGTTCGCCGAAATCGAATGGTCTGAAACACAGCGTGGGAAAACAAAGAGGTTTACTTGCAGCTTCGTGACGTTAGTGGCTGTCCTTGGATGCTTTGTTTTCTTCTCTCGGTCGGCAACAAAAAGGTGGTTGTATTGGTTTATTCACACTTAATTTTCCCACAGCAGGCACACGCCGCCACAGTAACAATATTTATCAGGCAGGTTATGTGTGTATATTTGCCTTAGAATTTTATTGTTATTAAACAAGTGTTAAGGAGATATGGCCAATTCATGAGAACGTAGTTTTTGTGTGTTGGAATATCAAAGCACGCAGAGACTTGCACAGGTTGAGAATGTTCTCAGACGAAGGTTTCTACATCAAGCTCCTAAAACTAATTTTGAAGAGGTACTGTGATTTTGTGTATCGTGATCGCATATGTCATAAAATAAAAGACCATTCAGGAGCGTGGAAGAAGAATGCATGGCATTTGTACAGTATTCCACAGGAGAGAAAGTCTCCGGTGCATGAGACGCAGGGGGTTTGAGAAGATTCCCACACCCTCTCTGGACAGGTTTATGATACCCCATGCCAGTTCAGTTACAGACCATTCAAAACATTCTGACGTCTTCTACTTTTGTGAATGAATCTTCCCAGTTTTAGGTGAACAGGGCGAAGAGTGTACAGGGCGCATGTTTTTTAAACGGTTCTGCTCCTTGTGTAGCATGCGTTTTTTTCTGTCACATACATTTGCTGTCCTTATCCCACTGTATAAGGGTGGCACTGACACATTCCGTTTTGGGACTTTCTTTGCGTTGCTGGACAGTACGTAGTGCTACGCAGTGTATTTCAGCAATTGGTTGCTGAAGCTCACCCGTACTAAAGTACTAACTTCGTATCACTGCCCATCCAGTCAATTTCAACAGATGTGATGGAGCGTGTATGGCGTGAATTAGAACATCACCTTGATGACTGCAGTGTTACACCTTCAGTGTCACACAATGTCTATGATGAATAATACAAAAATTATATTAAAATAATAAAAAGTAAAACAAGTCGAGTTTTACTTTCGGATTTGAGCACAATTATCCAAAGCGACGTAATACTGTGACAGTATTTTTACGAACACTCTGTATCTTAACACAGTAATATGGAGTAAAACTGAAACATCTCGCATATGGTTGGACTTTCAGAACTATCTGTATAACTAAAGGCAGTAGTTTGAAACAAAATGATACATTCCAGTAGTTGAAAATTATAAGTGGCTTCTCGCATTTAATTAGCAGCATCATTATAAAAGTGTTAGCTTGTTAAGGAACCAAGTTAATCCTTGACAGTACGCTCATGCCTATGGACAAATGACTAATTACTCAGGTAACTTATTCTGTGTATTTATCTGTCATATATATTATATTTGCATTTCTAAGTGGTACAAACTTGGTCAAGAGTAAAGCTTAGGAATGAGTAATATAATGAAATTACCGTATTGAAAGCAAGTTTGGTGCATTCTAAGCAATCTCGTGCTCATTATAAAATTAATAATAATCAGAAATGTGGCACCTCTCAAAAATTTACAGAACAATAATACCCTATAGTAGCTCAAGCCTGTTAAGAGAAAATTTTAATAAGCAAACAATACGATGGATTATTTATCAAAAGAAAATTACATTCCTAAAAGTTTTTGCTCATTGTGAGCAAAATAATGTCATCTCTAAAAGAATACATAGAATATGTGTACTCTACTAGCAACAATTAACTATCCAGGTTGGTAAACGCCGAAACATAGTCATGTCAAAGGATTTATTTACTTAAAGTAGGTTACAATCTAAACAAATGTGTACAAGGCGAAATAACTAATATGCTGCATGGCTGATCGCAGTTAAATACAAAATGCAAGTATATTCTGCGAGCACAATGAATGAGACCAAAGAACAAAGCCTAACAAGCAATTATGCGACACAACTATTAAAACAAAGTAAGTTATACGTAGACCAAGTTACTGAATTGTGGTACGACCTTCCTGGATTAATTCACAATACAAGAATGAAACTATTTTATCCTTACCTCTTATGTTACAGGTCACTCTGCTCTATTGTGTAATTTAAACTCTACAAGGTTATAAATTATGGAACTTGAAATTTCAGTGTAATGTTATAATAAACAGTATAAAACAGCAACTACAAACCATCTGATCAGAGCAATTGAACTACTTTACTTCCAAAAATTACTACACAGACCCAAGTATTTTCTATCATCTCGATATCACCTTGTGTAACACACAAAGAAATAGACTTCACTTGGTGCCAGATAAGCCGAAGAGAGTGGCTTTTACGGGTTGCCAAGGCGAATCTATACTTAGGCGTACGACTCACGGCCTGCTTCTGTAGCGTAAGTGGTAGCTTGTCTACCTCACGTTCAGGAAGTTCCGAGTTCGAATCTTGATCAGGGTAAATTATCTGTATTAAGAGTTTTCTCGAGGTTTCCCTTATCCTGAAATATAAATGTCAGTTAGCTCTAAGCTCTATGGATCCTGGGCTCATTTGAGTATCATTTCACCTATTTTATCCATCGTCCGATATAATTTAACGCTGGAGGACGCTAATAAAAATGGATTCAGGCAGGCTCCATCAGAATAAAAGTCTATCTACAGTGCGGCAAAAATAAGACAGCGCCTACACTTACAAGAAATTTAACCGCGGACAAGATCCAATGAAAATGAAAACCAATTGGAGAGGCTAAAGATGCAACACAAGTATTAAATTATAGAAAATTTTCCATTAAAGGTACTGAGCAACAAAGCGAGGAGGGAGCCTTTGCCAAGTGTCAACATTTAACTACTTGGAGTGTACAAATAGATGCATTTTATAACATCTTGTCCTAAACAGGAAAAGGAAGAAAAATAGATTGCACAGGAGTAACATTTAACAACTCCTGCTGAATTAAAACACCAGGGCGCTAGGCATTGCATCCTGTCCTTTCATTCCCAAGGTACAATTACTGTAGCCTTACAAAATTAATTCCAACCTAAAAACCTAAAAGTCACCCTACAACATCCGAATAAACCTT